>CAJUYG010001460.1:35933-56817 GCA_910591675.1 Galerucella calmariensis
AGTTTAATATTTTTAAATGAAATTGGTCATTCCCCTTTAAGAAGATCCAAGGAATTCAAAAATGCTATCAAATTTAATGTACCATTTCCGGTTAAACCGGAATTGCATATCAACTTTGTTATTTTGAAAGGAACACCCTGTATATTTTCACATTTTTGAATTCCTTGTGAAATTCTGCATACAGTAAAATTTTCCATTTATAATTTTTATTGAATAATTGAGGCTTTAATCAATAATTGATCGTTTTTGACTTAGTTAGCCATGGATGAAATGTCAAACCTTTAATTGTCAAATAAATTAATTATTGAGTAATCTACCTATTAGTGTAGTTCAAGGTGTGTAATAGTATATTAAAGTATTAGTGGATATGGAGGTCTTTGAAACACGCGCGAGTTTTCTAACACGACAGCGAAGCCGGAGTGCTCGAAATAGAGCAAGTGTTTTAGAGACCAGTTATACACGAATACTTTACGCTATTTTTTTTTATTGGTGCACTTTGAAATTATAAATATTGTCAAACGCACTCTTATCGTGCGGGTTCAAAGGTCACTAACCATATGTATCAAATCAAAAAACACAGAGGTTACCAAAATGTGAGATAACAAATACACCCGGAGAGAAGAAGAAGAAGATTATTTTAACTAACATGAAGATAGCTACATAGACGTACCAAGATAGCTACATCATATATATTGTCACTTTGAATTGTCAAACTGACATCTAAATAAAAACTTCGCTGGTGAAAGACTTTTTAGAATCGCTGAAAACTAAATACATATCCTTCTTTTTCCCGTCAAAATTGCATAAGTCTGTCTTATTTATCTTACGGACTTTATTTGGAAGTTATGATTAAACGCATTAGAAGAAAACGAAAACGGTGAGTATGTCTTTGTTGAATCGTATGACCCGCACAATAAGAGTGCCTTTGACTATAGTGGTATTTATTACTACTACAACAAGAAATGGAAATAAGAATTAATAATGTAAAATGGTTGAATTGCGTTGTCATGGAAATGATGAAAACATAAACTAACTTGCATTTTGATGGAAGTTCAACCTCATTGAGCTCTGAGAATGTTAACAGTATCAATTTAAATACCATTTCCTCCGATTTGAAAAATCGAAATGTTAATATCTCAAACAATACCAACTGTAGGTACTTTCCATTTTCATTTATAAAATTCTTAAATATTGTTCGAATGAAGGTTTTGACGTTGCAAAGTACTCCTGTCAGATCAATAATAAAATAATTGTCATTTAGACATGATTTAGACCATAGATTTAGACTTCGTTTCTCGAGTTGTTGATGTTGCCACGGTAACTTTAAAAAACGCGCGTGTTTGAAAGTTCGATTTAAACACGCTGAAACGTGCTTTAAATAGGTAAAATGGTTCACCAATAAAAAAATAATATTTTTCTACGACCGTACGTTTTAACCCACTTTCCCGCACGCATTTTAGTTTTGAAAGTGTCACTTTCCCGCACTAGTGCGGGAAAGTAAAATTATGCAAATTTTGACCTTATTAGATAGTTTTTTACTTCGGAATTTATAACTATTGTTACAACAAGTAAATAAATATTTACGAAATAGTCCATCAAATAAAATCTGCATCATTTCTAGCTTTTTGTTGCATTTTTAATTTTTTTAAAATATAAAATGATGAAGATATTTTGATATAACCCTGTACATTCTTTGAAGTAGTGTCACAAAACAACTATCAAATCACCCAGGTTTGATGTAAAAAAAGATTATCAAATAAAATTCTTTCATCTACAAATGACTTAAAACCGTTGCCGTCACCTTCATCGTCATCTTTATCTGACCTGCAACCGATACCATCCTCATCGACGTCATCTACTTACCAGTTAACGCCAAATAACTCCACTGGATCGGCAATTTTGAGTAATTTACAGAATGCAACAAATTGTGTTTTTAATATTATTATTTATAATAATTAATAGTTTTTGGTTAAAGTTTTGTATATTATGTACCTATGTTGAAATTAAATACCTTTTGAAAAATGGCTTGGTATACTTTTTTGTATACACGGTCGTAGAAAAAATAATGTTCCTAACTCATGCGTAAAGTGTCTTTCCCGCCCTTGACCGCTTGCCCGAACTGCGCTTCGCGTCGTTCGGGTCAACTGCAGTCGCGTGCGGGAAAGTATCACTTTCCGCACTAGTTAGGAAAATAACTATTTTCTGTGTTATTTGTTACTCTATTGTTTTTTCTGTTATGGTGTATCTCAGTGAAGGGTATGAGCAATGTCATTCAAAAACATTAAACCGTTGTGGATATACTTAGAGGGCTCCATATTTTATACTAACTCTGTATACATAAACAATTATCAATTAAATTCAATAGCCTACAAAACAAAATTTAATGACTTGGGCAGGTACAACTCTGCTTTAGAATCGACTGCTTGCTGATAACTCAAGTGCTTGGTGATTCATGACCTTTTTAGGTTTCCCGTCGTACCTTAATTACATATGAGTCAAATATATCAGGCATTACTGGGAAAATTGTGTCTTGTATTTTCCAGTGACCAAGCTTTTATCTATTGAACTTGGGAAAATATATAGGACATCATTTTGACTGAAGACAGATAGTTGATAATTTTGGGAAATTTCACCCAATTTATTCAAAAAAACCAGCAATAAATTGATACAGTAAACCACAACATCCTGAAAACAGTCGAATTTCATATAAAGACGTCGATGATTTATTGTTGGGTATTTCTATAACATTATTCGTACATTTTCTAATTTCCTAGAAGTTTCCTGCGTATTTGTTTCACTGTCAACTGTCTTTGCGAACGACGATTTTTGTTACAATTGGCTTTCCATTAGCTCAGTGGCGTTGTTTCGTGCTGTGTGTATACCTGCTCACTCTCTAAGTATCTCGAAACTGTTTTATTTCGTATTACAAGTATGTTTTAAGACTAGAATAAAACTGAAAATAGAACCGACTTCTTTTTAAAGTCTAACGTTGTAATAAAGCCAATAATTAAAAACTGTCATAATTCTCTATTTCTTTGAGCAGCTGCTCTTAAAGCTTCATTCAAGATACCTACCTTTAAAACCACTTTAAAACACAATATTTTAGTAGTAACAGTAGGAGAGCTCACTCTAAAATCATATATAAGTACTAGTAGTAGTAAGTAGTAAGTAGTAAGAAAAATTAACCAGAATCTCAGTAAAATAGACTAGTTTTTCTTCGAATTATGTGAACTGTGATAATGTTTTTCAAAAGAAGCATACCTCTTTAGTGTTTGGCAAAATTGGTATTGGTCTTGTGGTCTTGCATACTAAAACCTAATGTACAAAAACAAGATCGAGAATGCAGAAACAGGACCAAACGTACAAGATTAAACTTGTAACTAAGCTTAATACCTAATATGGAGTTGGAGTGAATGGACAATCATCTGATTTATTATCAAAGTGATTATTTTTTGACGTTTCTTGAAACCAATGAAATGCTTCTTTATTTGTCACAAGGGTAAGCTTCAACCAATTATGTCATTATTATAGTGGGAATAAATCTCTTGTGATTATTCTCGGGAATAATCACTGTGGCTTTTATTCACCTAGCAAATGTCAGATAGTTGTCAAAATAATTACCTAATTGTGTCAACGCGATATATAAAATGGGTGAAAATTATCGGTTTAGTACCTTTTCTGATGCAGAAATAACAAAAAAGATATTAGAAACTACTTCGAAAAATACTCTAATTAGTAATCAGTCTATATGGAGACAATTTAAGACCTTCACCAAAGAAAGAAATTACATTCTGGATAAATCTACTACAACAGCTACTCTGGCATTGATTTTGATAGATACGCTTGTGTATTGGTCTTCAAAAATAATAGTTTCCCAGTTCAATATTGATAAAGGATACAGAAGACAAAGGCTGATCATAATTTCGGATAGTCAAGCAGCCATTAAAGCACTGAGCTCTTGTGTAATCAGTTTCAAAATGGTGTGGGAATGCCTAGACAAACTCAATTAACTAGGCGAGAACAATATAGTCACCTTACAATGGATTCCAGGACATACTGGAATAGGAGGAGATGAAATAGCACATGAACTAGCAAAGAGGGGGACTGAAATAACTTTCTGGGGGCCTGAACCCTTTTGCTGAATCAGCCCCAATGTAACATTGGAAGAAATGGGTAAAGCCGAGAAAAAGAGAAGATCTGACCATTGGAAAGAACTAGTAGGGCTTATACAATCAAAGACTCTTCTGGGTGACTACAACCTGTTAAGATCAAATGAATGCATAAGTCAAAGTAAAACTGCGCCAAGAGTTTTAACAGGGAACCTAACGGGACATTGTGACCTGAATGGGCACCTGAAAAATAGTGGAGGAAGAAGAATGCAGATTTTGGTTTGGGGCATGGAAGAAGAAACCTCCATCCACATACTTTCCAGCTGCACAGCACTTCAGAATCCTAGAGCACAGCACCTGGATATAAGAGGAACATTTACCCAAGTTGAAGCCTGCAGACATCCTAAAATTCTTCTGGGAAATAGGACTGAAGAAGCTACTAGTTTCTGAGACTCTCCTCAGAAACTAAGTAGAAGTAAGGGACACAATATATCTTTTAGGTCTCAATGAATGTCACACCAAAATACATACATACATAATAACACCTACCAAATTAGAAAATTACTATTATTTTTGACATCTGTTGATAACTCACTTCCCTAAAACGACAATTATTCAGAGAAAACTGTAGTTAAGTCTTGATATTGCTTTGCTTATCACTAAACCTCTTGAACAACCCTATGTTGTCTGCCGTTTCATTGCCTACAGTACCTTTTTGCACCAAGACCCACGTAAGTGTCAACCAATTTTAGTTTGCCGTGGTTAAGAGTTTTCGAAAGCTGTCTTGGACCAATCTGGATCTGATCTAGATAAATGCTAAGGATTTTAGTGCTTCCTGGCTACCGAAGAGTATAAGGATCATTTGGAATGGAACGACTCCAGCCCCCACTCAAACTCCTATTTTACGATATTAACAAATATTCCAAATTAATCCTTCTTTCTTCATAAAACGTTAATTAAATTTATCATGAAAATCCATCAGTCCATTCTTACACGTAACTCCCAACAGGCAACAGCGATGCATTGAACTATGTCACATTGTTCGCTTAAACTCAATAAATATAATGATATCTATATTTTATCGGTCCTACCACTGGCTGTCACAATCAGCGCCGGGAACAGCAATAGCAGGAATATCAACTGCGATATCAGCAGGAAGGCGGGATGACGGGTAGTACGAGCGTATTTCCTGCTGTCCGATGCAGCCACTGTATTGACGTCCGAAGACCGAAACGTTTACGTTGAATGGAATATAAACATTTATGATTATTGGGTGAAGAACAACTTTTCGAAGTTGTGGAATTTTATTGTTACGATTGGCACTCTAAACCGGAAAATATTCAATTCGAACTCACTTTTAGATATCCTAATTTTTAAGATAATGTAAATTCTCCTGTGTACAATTTATGTTATTGTTCTCATCCTCCGGCTTATCCCGTATCCTGCGAAAAAGGAGTTCCCTAATTAAACCAACGATGACCAACTGGATATCGGGCCAGCTGGCGTCCCCTTATAGATTGTTGATGGGGAAGTACATACTATGTCATTACATCTACTGCGGACCCTACCAAATTGCGAAATCTGTTTAGGGCAACTATTAAATATAACACCGGGAAGAGTCTTTATGGTTGTTTTTCAATAAAAATAAGCGGTAAAAAGAATATCTTGTTTTACTGATAGTAGAGCTTGGATTTGTAGATTCTATCATTAAAACTGCATATTTTATGTTTGCTATAAGTCAATTTGAATGAGGGTTTCACAATATTGTGGCATATTTTCGGAAGAATTATATTCAGCAAACTCCTCAAATAATATCTTACATAAATTACGCGCCAACACGTTAAAAATTTCGCCTTCTAGCCAAAATTTTTTACTTTTTCATTGCCTTTTTTAGCCTTTCTTCTACCCATATATTCGAGCTAACAATGCACGTATTCATAAATAACAGTCAAAGCTGAGCACAAACTTGACTATCAGTTTTTGTCATACTTTAATGGTGTGTTGTACCTATGTTTGCATCACCATGAACTGGTGGAAGTCCAGGTCCTTTGGCAGCTGCTCAAATATTCGTATGAAAACTACATGATTCACTGGGATGATGTTTATTATATAACTTAACTAATAGCATTATTTCTGGCAACTACATGATTCTGAATCTATTAATATGAAACTATTGATGTGAATATCTTCTGTATGTTCCTTGTGGTATATTATTCATTCTTTTTTTAATTTCTTGGGAAATTAAACCACAATATTTTTAAATTCTTCATTTCAACGTTTCGGTAGCGTTCCAGCTACCGTTGTCAAGAAAAAATAAGTAGAAATTAATTTTTATCCCTAACTGACACAACAGAAAAAATTTGACAACTAGACAATCAAAAATTATTTTGAAGTTTAAGATTGCAAAATTTTGTTATCAAATTTTTATTAAGGTCCATTTATAGTAGATCCCATCTGTGGCAAAATGTGAAATGAAATATTTCATTTTATGACATTCCAACGATATGATAGTCTACTAGAAATGGATCCAGTGAAGTGCACGTTCCAGGAACGGTTTTTATTGGGATAGCGCGTTTTTTTCGCTTATATTGGAAATGTTGTTAATAAAACGCGTTTCTTGATAGTTTTTTTGTGTATGAATATTTAAGTTTTTGAAATATGTATACTCAATTTTGTGATTTTGTGTATTGAAATGTGTATCGATTAACAACTATTCAAATTATAAATCATAAGAAAACCTGGATAAAAACTTATTATGCTATCCTGATAACGCAGGTAATTGATTATTGGAAATTTCTCTTTCTAACATTGGTAACCAAATTTGACTACATTCGGCTGTAATACTAGCTACACATTTATCTGCATTTAGTTGTATTAAAGCACTTTCTTTGATTTTCCGTCTTTTATTATTGGGTTCTTTTAATATTATTTTTGATGAATCCCATTGAATTTGATGACCCTCTTCCCAAGCATGTTTGCAAATAGCTGACTTAAAGAATTCCCTATCTTTGATATATTTTTTGTGTTCGTTTATTCGTACTTTCAATGGTCTAGATGTTTCACCTAAATAAAATTTGTCGCATTCACATGATATTTGATATATGCAGTTTTTTGAAGATTGTTCTTCATTCTTTGGTTTCGTTTTTGTTAGTATTGATCTCAATGTATTATTCGATTTAAAACTAGTTCTAATATTGAATTGGTTACCAATTTTCTTAATTCTTTCTGATAAACCCTTAACATACGGTATTGTCAAGTTTCTAAAAATTATGTTAGCTGAATTATTAATATTATTGTTATGGGGTATTAAGCCCCTCTCTATATGCTTAATCTCCTTATTTACAAATTCTGCAGGGTAATTATTGTTATTTAAAACAGCTTTTAAAAAAGTTTTCTCCTTTGTAAATTGATCATCACTAGAACAAATGATTCTGGCCCTATCGTATAAAGATTTTACTCTCCCTTTTTTAACGCTTATAGAATGATTAGAGTCAAAATCCAAATATCTATTAGTGTGTGTTGGTTTGCGGTATACACTCGTTTCATACCCTGTAGATGTTTTATTAATAAGAACATCTAAAAATGGCAAAAAATTGTTATTTTCAATTTCAAATTTTATAGATTTCTCTCCTTCATTTATATATTTTTTTAAATCATTAAGAGATATTAAATCATGAGGCCATATTGCGAAGATGTCGTCTACATATCTCCACCAGACAATTGGTTTTAATTTTTGATTATTCACTATTTCGGCTTCAAAATGTTCCATGTAAATATTCGACAAAATTGGTGAGAGACAAGAGCCCATGGCAAGACCGAAATTCTGTTCATAAAAATCATTATTGAATTGAAAATATGTTTTTGTTATACATAATTTTAATAATTCTATTATTGCTGTTACGCTCAATTTGGTTCTTTCTGTAAGGGTCTGATCAATTTATAATTTTGATTGGACAAGTTCTATTGTTTTTTGTACCGGTACATTCGTGAAGAAACTAACTACATCAAAACTGACCAAATAATGGTTTTTGTTGAAATTCAAATCTGATAGCTTTTCTATAAAATGATTGCTATTTCTGATGTATGAATTTGTCTGTCCCGCGAGGGGTTCAATAATTTTCAATATATGATTCGATCTCAATTGGTCTCAATGGTATGTTTTGTTTATGAATTTTTGGCAGACCATAAAAATGTGGTGGCTTACTGTATTTAGGTGTTAACATTGTTCTTTCACGACTAGCAAATTCGTTCTTGAATTTGAAAAGTGTTTTATAAATTTTGTTTTCAATAGATAATGCGCGGGCTACACTAGACTGGTTCCAGCCGCAATTCGAGGAACTATCCACCCATTGATTAGGTTGGTGTGATCTTAAAATTTGCCACCATCACCAGGCGAATATTTCTATCGTCTGGTAAAGTTGGATCGTATTGTTAACCGCTGCTTGCTGGTGCTACTTTTAGCCGCTGATCAACAGCAGCTGGTAACCAGACTAGTGTGACCTAGTGATTCAATCCATGACTCAATACCTATACTATATTAAAATATAGTTTGTTTAATTTTTAAGTCTCGGATATCCTGGTGACATTTCCAAAATTGCATTTGGAAGTATTCAGAACAGCTCCACATGGTGTGATACGTATGAATTTCAAGCCAATATGTATGTAGGTCTTTCTACGACTTATGCAAATCATCCAGTGTCCATAGCCCTATATTTTAAATATCAGATGGTCTGGTAATTACACTACTCATTCTGTAACTGTTTCAATTCAGAATAAGTTTGAATGTCGATAAATAATTTCATTCGGTGTTAAAAGTATATAATTTCAATCCAGAAAATGGATACGCCACTGCCTATCATAATTCATTCGTTTGACCAATGAAATACTTACAAAATGTCACAGTAAAAATGTCAAATTACGTTTGCAAATACGCTTCTGATAGGTGTTTGAGCTAAGATAGCGGATTGTTATTTTTTCTGTAAAACTGTAAAACCAGTTATATGAAAACCGAAAATAGATCGCCATAATTTTTTAGTTTTTCACCATCTGTCACTTGAGTAATTTGACGTTTTATGTAAATCTTCATTTAACGTCAGTGTTAATCAAAGTTTTTTGTTATCTAGGTATTTTGACTTTGAAAGTATTTCCAGAATTAACTAAGTTTAAACCACAAGATTCATCGAGATAATCACCTGACATATCATTTAGTCATTAAAAACTGACCTTAATGAAACACTAGGATCCCAACAATTAATACAACATACATTTCTAATTTAAAAAGCTTAATAACATCGAAATTAAAGTCTTCAATATATACAAAGCACCGAAAACATCAGCCAAGTCAGTTCCCATTCGCGATAACATATTCAAACCGCCCCATATTGACTACAAAACGCCAATTCAACCCTTCTACTTGCTACATTGGTATTCCTCTATTGTTCGAATGCCCTTTGGCAAGTTTTAAAAATCCGCTAATTTGAAGCTATAAGCCGGGGGCTTGGGAGTGCTGTAATTTTGATAATGACCTTGATAACGGCGAAATATTGCATTTTTGCAAATCCTCTGCTATTTATTTTTCCCGCGGGAACTTCGGGCATGGATTAAAAAGTGATGCGGTGGTCAGATAAAAAGGGATTTTTAGAAACGGAAGCGTAATTTCGTCGAGAGTGGTTAGATGAGAATTATTCCTGAAAGATTGGAAAACGGAAATGTATACATGAAAATGTTTCGACAAAATCCATTTTATTAATTTTAAAGATGCAGTTAAAAACCGATACATTAGATTAGATTACAAAGGGGTCGATTGGACCGGTTGGCCTTAACACATTTACAAGATCTCTCATCTATAATTTAACGATCTAAGCTCACCGTTTTTCTTCTTCAAGTTACACTCCCAATCTTTCAGGAGTAGGTTGCTATGAACTTGTTGTTTCTAAAAGCTCGTATTTCTTTGCCTTGCAGAATTCCGTAAACTGTTTCCATATTGACGTATGGGTCAGTATATTAAAATCAAAAACCGACCTGTTTCAGGGTTTTTGTAGCAACGACGTAGTTTTGAAAATAGGTAAAGGCTGGCCAAAACCTCGTGAGCCACCCATTTTTTATTTAAATAAACTTAATATGAAATTCAAGTGATTTATATTAAATATTTATGTATTTAATTTTGTCCAGGAAATGTTGAAAATATGACATTGTACTTCCATTTTAAATAAATTTCTATTCAAAAAAATCTAATAAGTGATTTAGATTAAATATTTATGTATTTAATTGTGTACATGAAATGTTCAAAATATGATATTGTACTATTGTTTCAAATAATTATTTATTTAAATTCAAGCTTATATGAATTTGAGTGATTTAAATTAAATAATTGTTTATTTAATTATTTGTACGGGACAGAAAAAAAGATGGCGCTTAAGAGGCTTAACTAACCGCTTTCGTTTTATGATACCTTTGTCTGGATCTTTGTTTATAGATAGATGTTTAGAAAAATAAATTATCTTGACATTAGTATACCTATTTCTCAACATGGCAAGTTTCAAATTATTTTTACGCTTTAAATAAATGATCAACCAAACTAAGAAAGGTACCAACTAGGTAGGTATTCGATATTTTGATTCAAGAGCCATGCCATCGGCTTTTCTTTTTTTAAATTATAAAATTGGCAATAATGTTTCCCAAAATTAATTTATGGTAGAATGATGATTCAAATAAAAAATAACGAGCATCAACCTACCTAGAATGTACATAAAGGTACCAATTCACTTACCTTCAAATACTTCCCACAAATGAAGTAGATTCCAACCTTCTATAACAATAATTTTATATTATCCATCTTATCCACCAACATGAAAACTTTACTTACACTGCAAACTACACTAACAACAAATTAATGTAATAATTCTTCTTTACAATCTGCAAACACAAAAACTATTTGTTGCTCCTGTCCCTGTCGAATCTTGTCTACACTCTACGCACGCGTAACAGTTATATAGTTTACAGGGAAGAATTATTTAATTTAAAGATAACTGCCCAAATAATAAATAATTATTTTTAGGATCCAAATATTATATTATTTGACGATGAAACTGTATGTATGTATTTAACTTCACCCTATAAATTTGTTTGATTATGTTATTTATATTTTTTGATGCCAATAAATATTTATTTGGCATTAATATTTTGATTGTTTGCTTTTAACTTATTTGCTTTAAAGCCTGCAATACTTGACTCAAATATATATAATTCAAATAAATTTACAGAAAAAAACAAATAATTCAAGGTATTTTATACAAATACATTTCTGTTGATTTGAATAATGTTTATTTAATACCAATAAATATTGAACAAATAACTCATTTATTTGGAAAAAAACGATCAATTTTATCAGTGTAGAGATTTGTTATCAAAAGTATTTTTGGTGACAAAAGCTGTCAAGTTTTGCCGTAAACCCGAAACAACTGCTGATAGTTACTTTCATACAGTTTTTTCATCTATAGAAACAATTGATTGATGGAAATTGAGGCTAGGAAAATAGTCTATAATAATTTGAGCAAAAAAGTAAAATATATACATCATCTTTTTCGAAAACCTTCAACTGCAAAAGTTGAAATGTCTCAATTTGTACACACAATAAAAGTTAAAAGTTATCGAAGACGACTGAGCCCCTTTTATCATGCCATCCGCAATTTTCCATCATTTCGATTACCGAATATTGAATATCAGTGCAAAATTAGACCGTTATTGTATTTTTTGTGCGTGATGCCAATCCATATTTGATTCAGGGAATCTAAATATGAATTTGATTTGCTCTTTCCGATACGAAAATTCTAAATGTTTCCTGTTCAAATAAAAGATTTTAGGTATTAGTTAAAGATTAAGATAGGGGAGAAGGAAAAAAACGGTGTCGGAAAATTGTATATGGAATTTTAATTCAATACACGTTGACAATTTTTCCAGACTACAATACCCTGTATTCATTCACAATACCTTTCCTATGTTTTGTTATTTATTTTATTCAGTTTTATCTTCGTATTCCACATAAATATAAATCAAATTTTTTAACGGAATCATATCAGCAAAGAGCGCTGTTTTGGGGCGTATTATAGATGTATAGGAAACCAGTTAGTGGCCTCTATGAAAGAATTATGGCCAGTTATCTCCTTTTCCACCGGAATTTCAAATCCTAAATTTTCGTACTTCGGCACTGTCATTACTGCTATCTGTTGTACTTTTTTTTAGTTCTGCTATCTTCATACTTGTAACGACGAGTTCTTATAGTGTCGTAAAAACAGTTTACACAGTATTTAGTAGTTATAGGAATTGTAAAAAGGAATATTGAAACATGTTTTCTAGCTTAATAGCTGCTCCCTTTAAAACGAATTAGTTTATTTCATAAACAGGGATTAAAATGGTTTCGTGCTACCCCGTTGCTTTTAAAATCAACCAAAATCCTTTTGTTCGTTTGTCATCAAATCCTTTTGATCCTTTTGATATGATATTGGACAGGTGGTCGTTGAGGGGACACACACTTTCAACAAAAACTCTTCTGCTTTGGATTTTGTTAAACATTTTTTTAGAAAAACCAAGAGGCTAAAATATTATACACCAGGGTGGTGAAGACTATTATTGTTGACAGAGTGGAAAAAGGTGCGAGGCCTATAAATGTCTTCCCCACCATGGTGTGTATACAATTTTTTCCACTACTAGTCAAATTTAGAACAAAAATTAAATATAATTCACAAACGCAGCAGGAGAAGCGTTTACCCCGTCGTTTGACTGACAAGTACACTGTCAGTTCTCGATATATTATCGACGTCTATTCCTGAACAATGAGTGGCATAAATGTATGGCGAATGAAGCGATCGTCGTTATATTCTTGGCCCGTGATCCGATATTATTGATCTCATAAAAATCATACGCTCCGGATCGCATGGTCCGACATAGAGGAGCAGAGTTGAATGAATTGGTGCTTGCCTAGTAAAGAGGTTTTTTAATGGCAATTTGTTCACATTCTGTCATAGAGAAATAAGTTTATATGCATTCCGCAATTATTCTGTCATTACTCTGTTTTTTTTAATCTTAAATTAATGTGCATAGAGTGCATTGATGGTGGATCTACGGGAGGCGAAGGAGGAAGATAGGGACTCCTGATTTTTATATGACCATCGCTTGGAAGGCCGTTTGTGGGGGCACATCTTTTGTAAGTAGTGAAACGCTACTGTATATAACATAATATAACATAACAAATATAAAAACTAATTAATGACAGAAAATTATGACAACCGTACAAAAAAAAGAGGCTAAAAATAACTAAGAAGTAGATATTTTGTATCAAGTAATGCTGGCGACAACGTAATAATTTTGAACGTTCACATGTAGGTCCAAGAATTTTCGAGAGAAGCACCGGAACGTATGATTTTCAAGAATATTATGAACGTACTCGTTATGTCATCAGACATTTTTGGTTGAGCGCGAATTTTAAACTAATGGCATCTTTATTCAAATAATTTTATCTCGATAGGTAATTTCAAGCAGAAAATATGTTAAAGACAATCTCGTGGATATACAAAATTATGTTGTATGTATGTATGTATGTATTTTTTTGGGGTGACATTCACTGAGACCTAAAAGATCTATTGTGCCCCCTTACTTCTACTCAGTTTCTGAGGAGAGTCTCAGAAACTAGTAGTTTCTTTAGCCCTATTTCCTTGAGGAATTTTAGGATGTCTGCAGGCTTCAACTTAGGTAAATGTTCCTCTTCTATCCAGTAATCTCCTAGGTGCTGTGCTCTAGGATTCTGGAATGCTGTGCAGCTGGAAAGTATGTGGATGGAGGTTTCTTCTTCCATTCCAAAAAATCTGCATTCTTCTTCCTCCACTATTTTGAGTTTTTTCAGGTGCCCATTCAGGCGACAATGTCCCGTGAGGATCCCTGTTAAAACTCTTAGCGCAGTTTTACTTCGACTTATGCATTCATTTGATCTCAACAGGTTGAAGTCACCCAGAAGAGTCTTTGATTGTATAAGCCCTACTAGTTCTTTCCAATGGTCAGATCTTCTCTTTTTCTCGGCTTTACTTATTTCTTCCAATATTACATTGGGGCTGATTCCGCAAAAGGGTTCAGGCCCCCAGAAAGGTATTTCAGTCCCTCTCTTTGCTAGTTCATCTGCTATTTTATTTATTTCTATTCCAGTGTGTCCTGGAATCCATAGTAAGGTGAATATATTGTTCTCGCCTAGTTCATTGAGTTTCTCTAGGCATTCCCACACCATTTTGGAACTGATTACACAAGAACTCAGTGCTGCTTGACTATCTGACATTATAATAATCCTTTGTCTCCTGTATCCTTTATCAATATTGAACTGGGCACACTTTCTCATGGAGTGGATTTTCGCTTGAAAGATACTTGGGGTTTTTCCCAATCTTTCAGAGTTTTTGGTTCCTGGCCCGAACACACCTATCCCAGTTCCTTCTATTGCTTTTGAGCCGTCTGTGTACCATTGAATGGGGCATTCCTTCTTGTTGCTTAATTCCGTAACGAATTTCTTTGAAAAGTTATACTTTTTCATCATACCGTCTTGTGGCATGTCCCAGGTTTTCTGATTTCTAAGAAGTGAGGAGGTGTTTCTTTAATGATTCCCTCTCTACTTAGTATGTATCCATAGAACACACCCAAGGAAGAAGCGGCAAGCAACGTAAATAAACATGTAACGTCTTTTTGCGCCACCTATTAATGGTGATTGTCTTTATTTGTTATGGTGGTTGCATAACGCATGTTTACAAGCCATATGTTCTGTGTTCACAAGTTTATTTTTATAATTTTCGAAGTTATTCACAAAGCAACTTCTTTAATGAACCGTTAAATACTTACATCAAATAATAACGACTTTCTATGATTTTTTTCTTAACGGTTGGCTAAACGTGATGTTTCGTGAATTAGAGGAATTATGTGGGGATTATCAATAATGTTGGTATATTTACTAATAAAATTTTATTTTTTAAAATAAAGCAGAGTACAAAAGGATTTAATATAAATTATCTGTAAATTAAACACAGAAAAGTTAATTTTTGTGGTCAACTTTTTTTCTTGTTTTCTACTTGCATATCAAATCCACAAAAATATTAATATTGTCTAATCACTTTAAAGAGTCCTCGAACTAAATCCACATAAACTATACCATACACTTGAAGCAAAAACGAAAAACCTAATATAAACAATAAACACTACAAGATGCAAAAGCAAATGAGGTTATAAACTTCTCAATCGATATCGATCGGTAATAAAGAAAAATCGAAGAAGACTGCCTGTCCCGCCATCTACAATTGGTGAAACTTACTTTTAGCCAGGAAATATAGCAGGATTTATTTTGCAATTACATTGTCGACCCCCTGGTATGTATCTTGTTCTTTCTGCAACGCTTTCCACCACCATATGTAGAGGGGTGAGGTTGAGAATCACTTCCATGGCTGCCGTTGGGCATGTTCTCATTGCTCCTGTAATGCATACAAAATTATATTGCACAAGTTTTTGTTGAACTGCTATCCCTGAGTTCAAAAAAATATTTGAATATGTCTATTATTGACCTAGGTTAATAATAGAAACAATTATTAACCGCTAATGGACAAATTCAACTCCTGAGTTGGCTAGAAGAAGCAATAATTGTCAACTTCACAGGTAGTAGTGGGGAAAAAATTCACTATCTCCATTAACAACCTGTCAATAAGAAATATAATAATTAGCTTTCCCTAGTGCAATAAAATGAAATCGACGCTAGCAGTAAATAAGAAGTGTCACTTCACCCTCGATTCAATCGCATTCTTAACATTCCTTAAACTTAAATCCTATTCCAGATATATTGTGAATTCGCTACAAGTAAAATCACAATCAAACAACGCTTATAGCTTTTATATAAATTAAAATCGACGTTAGAATGTGAGTTGAATGAGTTTGATTGTACGAAACAAGCGCAGGGAGTTATTAAAAGATTGCTTTATCAAGAGACAATACAATATTCAACCCCATCCGGTTCATCTGCTTCTCCGAGGAGGACTTGATTGATAGAAGCGTCTTTTAATTAAAGTCGAAATTAATCGGGAATTTTCGCGCGCTAATTGATAAACTAGGAAGTTTGTTGTGCCCAAATGATTGTGTAATATCAACTGTTTAGAGCATGGCAACAGGGAAGCAGAGTATAGTAACCTGAAGGTACATAGAAAAGTAATAAATCGTAGGAAAAAATGAAGTTGAGGAGAACAACAAAGCACAACTTCAGTCGGCAAATTTTCGTTTTGGTATGGAAAATAGGGTGTTTAAACTTTTAGGGGATATTCTTTTTTTGGTCCTACCTGAAAATATGATCATTTATAGGAAAAAAGTCAGTTAGAGGCTCATCAATTTGTAAATTGAGTTATAGAGGATTGAAAATGAAGATGAGATGAAGAAATAATCGTCGGAAAGCCCCGCCAGAAATCTCGGCGTTCGTATTTATACGACTTTCAATATTTTAAATTTCGCAGCAAATTATATATTCGGAACTACAGATAATCTACTTATCGATGGGAAACTAACCCGTGTCGCCCCCTATTTGTATAGGTGGCGCCACCTTGAGAGTCCCGAGAGTCAAATAGTCAAGTTAAATTAAATGAAATGTCAAAAAATAGACCATATAATGCCTGAAGTGGGAAAATTAAGCAATAATCATCAAGTTTATATATTTGAGTTAACTGTATAAACCCTCACTTCGTGGAATCTACTCATCATATGGTTTTAAATGAAACTAACTGTTCCTAAATGACTCCACAATATATTTGAAAAAATGTGTAAATTGCAAGTAAATTATTGACAATTTACACATTTTTTCAAATATATTGTGGAGTCATTTAGGAACAGTTAGTTTCATTTAAAACCATAAGTTTATATATATTTTATTCAATACAAAAAAGAACATATTTCATGACAAAAATGCATAAACTGGGTAGGTATACTTTAACTAAACTTCTTTCCAGCCAAACTGAACGTTGTTCTTCATGGTTGGGAAGTTCAAAGTTGTATAGAAAAATAATTACATTACTTTTCAGTTAATGAAACATATTTTACACAATAAAACTAAAGCTAACCGGTTGCACTTCACATCACAGGCTTTCACTATACATTTTCTTGACATTGTCTCTTAAAATAAAAGTTCCACTCTGAACAATAAAAACTAACGACAAAAACTCAACACACCCACAAATATATATACCTCATTTAAAAACCAAGAGGAGTGATTTGAATTTAAGTTGTCAATTCTGTACACCTCTGATTGGTCAGATTCAGCCCAGTTTCACACAACACTTTTTAATATTGACATCAGCTGATAGTTTTCATTTTTGATAGTTCTGACAGATAAATAAATAAATATTGGATGAAAAACCAAAAATATTCTGAAGCAGTGGGTACATTATTACTTTACATTTTTTTTAAAGTAGTAAAGTCGGTTTAGCGAGTATTAAGGGAATACTGAAGTAGAGGAACATTATATAGTGCAGAAAATATTGGTGGAATACTAGGACTTTTGAAAAATTTTGATGAGTGAATAGGAAATGTCGTTCGAAGAACAAAAATGTTATCTGTGCTGGACAAAATTTTGCAAGCTTCAAAGAAACGTTCAGACTTTCTTGAAACAAATTAAATTTATCTGTGTCACCTTTTGACGTGTCAAATGTAGGTACTATTTATTTGTTATATACATATTTGGGAAGAAATCGTCAAAGTTCATCGGAAGAACATGCCATGGAAGATATAAAACAATATAGAAAAGAATGGGTTTGGTAGAAAATACATTATTGGTTTTTGAAGTTAAAAAGAAGGAAGAAGGTATCTCAGAAGTATTTGAAAAGTCTTTTATTACACTTAATCCGGCAACATAAAGATAACTGTTGGAAATGTTTAAATTAATACTGCATATTGCTCTACAATGCTATTAATTTTGTAGTATTGTTAATGCCAGAACATATTATCAATTGTCATATTCTTTTCAATTTAATTGTAATAAATATAATTAAAGTAACTTGACTAATATCTGTAATTCTCCACCATCAACAATGACCATAATTTGTTTGTTGTCGATGTGAATCTGAATCTTCTTATGTTTGAATAAGAAACGAGACAGGAAAAAGTCTTATTTTTTGTTTAATGCATAGGTACATCTAAAAATATACTGCAGATCAGAGGAGAAATCGACTTATGACTAATATCTTTGCTATCAAGGCATATTTAATATATTTGGAACACGACTGTTGACTACGTTTTCGGAACACACCCTTTAGTAACTAATCTGGTAACTTTTAGTGGTGTGAGTAAGGCTTTTCAAATCACTCCTCCTGGTTTTTAAATGAACATAGCAGAATAGGTGAAAACAAAAACTGGACTAACTCAAGATACTCAACTATACGTCTGCAGTTGTTAGGTTAGGATATCAGCAGTGAAATACTGCAAGTACCAAACGTGATGGCGAACCCGCCCCCATGCGCACAAACTCATTTTTGATGTTACCTCCTACTACAGCATTAGCAAGACATATGTACAGAGGCGTATCACTAGTGGTCCTCCAATTCTGTTGGCGTTTGGCATTTTCTGAATAATTTTTGTACGACACTGACCGGCAAGGGCTTATCGTAATCCAATAGTAATTTAGTTGGGAGAGTCTATACCTGCGCGATCGCTCGCCATTACGTTTGGCACTTGCAGTATGTGGAAGTATCTGCAATTACTACTAACCGCGTTACAGCTCTTATCAAATTAGCAATTTTAGAAGTGACGGGACTCTCCAGATGGCAGCACCCTCACGCGTTCAGAATGCTCTTACCATAATTGGAACTGTGATAATTGATTTTTAGTCCAAATCCAAATAGACTCGCTGTCTAATACACCAAAAATCCATTTTGAGACATTTTTAATTGAACTTAGTTTTGAAAGGTTGACTGCAAAGTGAACGTCTCAAGAATATTTTGAAAAACAATAGTGTTTAAAAGTTATCTATAGTTTGGCAAGTTTATCTAAAGCTAAGGGGCATCGGTAAGAGACGAGGCTTATATGTCATAAACGTACAATAGGCGTACGCACCAATTATGTAATTCGGAGGGTGTAGTAATTATGGTTTTCGTACAACACTGCCAGGGCTTGAAGAAGCCCATAACAAATTTGGAAAAGTGTCATAAATTGGAAAAAGAATGTTAATAGAAAAAAACCAAGGAAACAAGCAAATTAAAGAATTAACGTTTAATCATATTGTTAATATTGTTAATAATAAAAAGTCTCTTTTCTAATTATTATCACTACATACTTAGCACTTTAGCTTTTCCATAGTTAAACGTGGCAATATCGAATGTTTTCGACTGCACTCCTTTCACGACTTCAGATAAACTTGCCAAAGTATACTGTTTTTTTCAAGATCTTTGTGCAAAACATAAAAGCCAACTCTCTATGAGTGATAATTAAATAAATTCAAATTTAGTCCCTTGAAAATAGTTTCCTTCTCCGTCTAAGGAAAAACACATGTGCAGCAGAGGAGTCTTATTTGGTCTGCCAAAAGTTTTTGGTAATGATTTGGAAGAAATTAGCGGGCTAGATTGAAATTTGGTACGTAATGAAAGATTTGTCGAGGACCTTAGAAGGGTTGTTAAAAGAAGTCATCAGGGCATTTTAGGATGTTTTGAATATTAATTGTGAAAGTTTTGGAGTTAGGAAAACTCCCTGAAAAGTTCGTTGTAGTAGGAAATGTACAGGAAAATATTAATATCGGTTCGGATATATTTGAATGAGTTTTAAATGAGATACAAAATGTCCGCATAAAAAATGCCAAATTGTGTCAAAATCCCATTATTTTGACATTTTTCAAGATATTAATTCGAAGTTTACTGCAAATTAAACGACTTAATTTGTTCTGAAAAAAAAACAAGGGTAATTCAATTTACTAAGAGCTCTTTTATGGGCTAAAGCGGCCCCGAACTACAAAACCTCAGATGTTTCAAAACATTTTAGTGCAGATATATAATCCGGCCCCACACAATTAAATCTTTTTAAGGTTCTTCAAACTGTCACATATACATACAGATCCTATGTAGAGCCATAAAACTACTTACTGTGAATCCCACCCTTAAAATTTATATAAACGTTTTATTCGAATTCGCTGTCACTTTCGCCTGTAATATGGTTTAAATCTTTTATAGAGTGTAGAATATTTTGGAAGTTATATGTGTATATAATGAATTTTTGTTTTTTACCAGCGAAATTTAATCAGTAAATCACCCAAAAATGACTGTAACCTCGTATATTGCAGTTCCCGTTTTACAACTTTAATTTCAAAAGAACTTTACTATCGCGTTACATTTTATCATCAATAAAGTTGTCGTTAAAGACTTGGAGAGTTTAGAATTATATTCTGAGCTGTATAGTCAGTCTTGGAAAATAAAACTTCTTATTTCTTTTCTTAAAAAGCTTGTTTCATGTGGGTCCGAACCATTCCACCTTCTGTTAGATACATCTTAATAATCAGTGGAAAATCTTCTTTTTCGTAACCAACTAACATTATTTTTATTGTCTCCAATTGCACAAAATAAAGGAAAAAGTAGTTGAAACTGTTATACGAAAAAATGATAAAGACAAAGCTTCCTGAGAAAAGAACGAGTCATTTTAAATATTACATATGTATATTGAAAAATTCTTAGCCTACTATACAGCTAAACAAAATTTCAATGTAAAATAGTTATTTATGATATGAGTGTTAAAAGTGA
>CAJUYG010001460.1:57217-69353 GCA_910591675.1 Galerucella calmariensis
TAAACAATCGTTTTTAACATTGTTTGCTATCATTAAAAGTGTCACTTCTAATGACAGTTGTACAAAAAAATATTATTACTCAACATATTCTCCTTTGAATTGGAAACATTTAGTACAGCGAACCTGCAACGTCTCTAGACCTTCCAAAAAAAATGTTCCTTCTTTTTCTGCAAACCAGACCTCCACAGCTTTTATTACCTCCTCGTAGGAAGAAAATTTACGACCTTTTAAACTTTTTGTCAGTTGAGAAAAGAGATGATAGTCGGACGGAGTCAAACCTGGTGAATAAGGGGGGTGTTCTAGTAATTCAATCCATAAATCACGAATTTTTTGCATGGCAACATGAGATTTGTGTCTAGGGGGTTGTCCTGCAAAAACCAAACACCTTTGGATAGCTTTCCGCGTCTCTTCTCTTCAATTTTTTCCCGTAGAGTGGTCAGTTAAGTCGAATAGTAATCTCCGATTATTGTTCTACCCTAATCCAAAAAATCAATCATGATTACTCCATGGCAATCCCCAAAAACTGAAGCAAGAACTTTTCCAGCATATTTTAGGACACGAAACTTCTTAGGTCTTGGAGAGGACGAAGGATCACCAAGGGTATTAAGCATATCTTCGTAAATCTGCTTACCTCTTTACCCTTTCAAATACAGGTACTTGATGATGGCTCGATACTCCAATTTTTCAGTCTTATAACCACAAGCTGTACAAAACAATAGAAAAAGGCTTGGACAGGCCAAAAGCTCTGTTTATTGAAGATTACATAGCCGTGGAATTAGTTAGTATAGCGCTTGGTATTGTGAATTCTACGATTTAAAGATTTATTAAAAAAGAGAAATGTAGCGTGTTTCAAACAGCATGCAAGTCTCCAGGAAAACCAAAATTTCAAATAGAAAATCATTTGAAAGAAAGACTTCGAAAGAAAATGCATGCGTTCTTCTTTGAAAAAGAATTTCCGATAGTAGACAAAGTTCTTGCCACGGTTCGAGATGATAAGGATTACCCTGAAATAAGTCGAAGCGCTGCACTATGGAAACTTTTAAAAGAAAAAGGTTTTCGCTGGAAAAAGCATTTCAGAAAGTGTATTTTAATAGAATGAACCGATGTAGTATGGAGGAGGAATTACTTAAAATAAATGAGTAGCCAAATGAAAATTATTTTTATTTAGATGAAACATGGCACATACACTAAATAATTGTGGAACAGGGAAGAAAGAAAACCGTTAAGATATTTCAGGATATGGTATAAATGATACAGAGGAACGGAAAATTCTGATTGTCCGATTTCAATTGGAGGCGCTCAAAGAAATATCAAACAACAAACTGAGCTCAGAGAATATATTATGCCGGATTTGGAAAAGTTATTATGCCGCGCTGCAATAAAAACAGTGGTTCACCATTTTCAAACGAGAATTAGGAGCTTTAAATTTTAATAATTGTGCCTCAACTAGCTGTACTTTCAATATACAGGGTTGGGATAAAGTATGGAACCAAGTAAATATAACTCGAGGTATTGGTCAAATGAGAATCCTCATTGGATTCATGAAGCACATACCCATCATCCACAGAAGTTAAATTGGATGGGAATTATCGAAAAAAAGCTTATAGGCCCATTTTTTATCGACGGAAACTTGAATAGTGACAAGTATTTGGATCTACTAATGACGAAATTATTCCTGCACTTCAACAAAATGGGCAAATACCACAAAATGTTTGGTTTCAACAAGATGGAGCACCTCCCCACTATGATAGACGGCTTAGGGATTTTCTGGATGCGAATTTTCCAAGTCTTGGAAATAGTGACTCAAGAATTTGTTAATAGGATGGCATATTGGCAGCAAGTAAACGGCGAGCATTTTGAACAATTGAAGTAATTTTATTTCTAAAAAAATGGAATGTACAATGTATGTATACATTCAAAATAACAAGCTCTTTCAAAATCTGTAAGAATATATAGGGTGTCTCATTTAAATTGAAGAAGTTGATGGCTTTTCCGGTCAAACCGGAAGTATATTATTATTAAAAAATGTACATCAGATGCATTTTGTTCCATTGACTTACTTACCTGCAAATTTTCATAAATATCGTTCTTTTCGTTTAAAATATTTTTACTTGGTTCCATACTTTATTCCAACCCCGTATAAATGTTTCGTTGTTTTAAGTTATAAATTTTTCTGTCAAAAAATTTTCCGCCGAATACCCCTCGGACATTTACAAGCGCCTCATAATTTTACGACAAATTTCTCAAGCTCGTTGCTTTCGATTTATTATCAATGTCCTAGGAATACTACTACTGATAATAATCTCGCCCGGACATCGGTTTGGAGGAATTTTGGACCGTATTCAAACACCATATGACACTAATTCAAAGGCTAATAAAAGATAATTGGGGAATATTACTTCCCCTTTCACCATTACTGCACTGTCTACGATAATAGCTCATTTTTGTACACAATCATTCAACCAACCTTTTCCGTGCCCATCTCAAGTTTCCATAAATGCGCCACCCCATCCTACGGCTCTCAGACGCAAAACATCGTTGGCGTTTTTTAACGTCAGCTCCCAAGCACATTCCATACTCCCAGAAGTATAAGAGTCAAAGGCCCGTTTCACAAACGACCGATGATCAGGACGGACGGTCGGTCCTAGTCATTGGTAGATATGTATCGTTCACATGTACGCGTATCATCGGTCAACCGTTGGAAAACGCGCGGGCATCGGTCTGGTCCGTGGCTTGTGCTGATCATCGGTTAGTAGCCAAGCCATACGATAAACAGAGATCTTCACATGCAAGCGTATCATCAGTGACCGTTTTGATGCGGTGTTGTTTGTGTTTTTTTTATTTTTTTTTCCTTTTGGGCTACACAAAATGGCAAATAGTAAAGAAAAATATCGTTTTGATACCGAACTACTGATATCAACAATAGAACAAAAACCATGTATCTGGGATACTTCTTCGGAAGATTATAAAAACCGTGATATAAAAAACAAAGCTTGGGAAGAAGTCGCTGAAATATTGATACAAAATTTTGTGAATCTAGACGAGACAAAACAACAAGAAGCAAGTCAAATGAAGAAATTGACATTCTAAAGTACATAAAGAAAAGCCCCTTTTATTGGTCTTTGTGAACATAAAGGATGGGCCCAAATCCTCCTGGAGCATCGTTTCTTCTTTTGCCTTTCTATTAACTATTTTACACACAACGTGACAACAACGCGATGCTCTGTACTTCTCAAATACATGTTGACGACTAAAATGTGAAAACAATATTTTCGACCGATCATCAGCACCGAACATCCGTCCTTTGTGAAACGGGCCTTAGAGCCGTTTGACACGGTACAATATTTCAGCCTAAATTGAATACAAGTGGTTGGGCGCGCATTTTCAGTCAACTTGCATGCAAGAAAATGGAACATGTTCTATTTTCTTGTATACAATAATACTAAACATGCGCAGTAGTTGCCCGAATCGAATTTCAAGGTTATGTACGGCTAGATCAAATATAAATAAAAGTGCTTTTATTGTATAGCGTGCCTTTGAGTTGTGTTGAAAATTTAAATTTGTCATGGTCCCAGCAGCAAGTAAAATTGCTGATTGAATTGTACAAAGCAAATCCTTGTTTATATGCTATGAAACATAATGATTATAAAAATAAACATGCTCGAAATAACGCAATAGAAAGGATATGTTTTTTTTTATTGGTGAACCATTTTACCTATTCAAAGCACGCCACAGCGTGATTAAATCGAACTTTAAAAAACGCGCGTGTTTTAAAGTTACCGTGGCAACATCAACAACTCGAGAAACGAAGTCTAAATCATGTCTAAATGACAATCTTTTTATTATTGATCTGACAGGAGTATTTTGTAACGTCAAAACTTTTATTTGAACAATATTTACAATGTTAAATTTATTGTTTGAAATATTAATATTTCGATTTTTCAAATATTAGGAAATGGTATTTAAATTAATACTCTTGACATTCACAGAACTCAATAAGGTTGAACTTCCATCAAAATACAAACTAGTTTATGTTTTTTTCATTTCCATGACAACGCAAGATATACATCATATACATCACGAATTCAACCATTTGACATTTAGTTCTTATTTCCATCTATGATTTCCATTTCTTGTTGTTGCAGTAGTTATAGACCAGTATTTCAAATTTCAAAGTGCACCATTAAAAAAAATAGCGTAAAGTATTCGTGGATAACTGGTCTTTAAAACACTTGCTCTATTTCGAGCATTCCGGCTTCGCCGTCGTGCTCGAAAAATCGCGCGTTTTAAAGACCTTAATATCCACTTATACTTTAATATACTATTAGAACTGCAGCTTTTCCGATCCTGTGTTAACATAACTGAAATCAAAACACTAACCGCACCTCCCAATAATAAACATTTTTCTTTTCCATCGCTATTTCTCAATACATCCACTACAGATCGGCAAAAAAATGTAGGAAACTTTCAAACCAATATTGACCTATTTTCAAGTTACTATGCGCATGCGCTTGTACTAAATTCAGTAACAAATTCATTCACTATATCATACAGTCAACTTTTTTGTAAGCAATATTGTTTCCAATATTATTTCGCACTGAATGTTTCGTTCTTAAATTAGTACAGTGTCAAACAGCTCTAAGAGAAAAGAAAATCAAACTACCCAATCTTGGCAATCTTGGTCAGTGGCGGCTAACTTGCATAACAATAAGTGTACTTACTATTCCAGTCTTAAGGTACTATTCTTATGTCTTCAATATACAAACACTCTCTCCTTCTTCTTAGTAGCATAGCCCAGCGATGAAGCTCATTGGAATTTATGTTAGCAGTATAACTTTACTACCAATCTAAAAAATCCTTGTTTCGGTGGAATTTATTCGAGAAAGTTGAAAACTTTTTAATGTTATGATCGATGCTTGTTGTAGCTTGGAGATCAGACAGGTAGCGTGTTTCTCTTTTACCTCAAAAAGCCTGGACTCTATTGATATCGCTCATCCCTCTGGCAATATTTCACCTTGTTTTGTCGAAGGTCAAAACCACTTGAAACTTCCAACAAATTATAACGTATTGCGGTCTTTATGGCTGGATGACGCTTTCTCTATTTATATTTGTGAAAAAACCAAAACTTGGTATTTGTATTGATGAATCTTAGGTATAACATACCTACAGATAATATTAATTTCGTGTCTTTTATCTATGATTAAAATAATTTCAGAAACAAATTTCAACTGCTCGAATCAAGCTGCTAGCTCACGAAAAAATGTTTATTTAAAAAAAGAATCTTCAGAAAAAATCTTGGGGGGATTCCACAAGTTTTCCTCGGTATAGAAAATAACATTTTTAGACGACGCCATCTGAAAGTTACTCGTTCTGTATTCATCTTCATACCGAAAGTTGCGTTTTGAGTGTTCCATTTAGTGGAAGTGACAGTTCCGTACTGCAAAACACTTTCGGGACGCTTTTTGAGTCTTCCATGTAGTGAACGTGACAGTTCCGTAGAAAATGAGCCGATGTTGTAGTATGGAGGAGAAATTACTTAGAAGAAATGAGTATATAAACAAATAAAAATTATATTTTATTTAGATGAAGCATGGCACATACACTAAATAATTTTGGAACAGAAAAGAAAGGAAACCGTTAAGATATTTCAGGATATGGTATAAATGATACAGAGGAACGGAAAATCCTGATTTCAATTGGAGGCGCTCAAAGAAATATCAAACGACAAACTGAGCTCAGAGAATATATTATGCCGGATTTGGGAAAGTTATTATGCCGCGCTGCAATAGAAAAAGTGGTTCACCATTTTCAAACGAAAATTAGGAGCGTTAAATGAACGTGAACGTGACAGTTCCGTACTGCAAAACACTTTCGGGACGCTTTTTGAGTGTTCCATGTAGTGAAAGTGACAGTTCCGTACTGCAAAACACTTTCGGGACGCTCTGGTAGAGATATACATATTCCATTTGCATCCAATCCAATAAATATTAATAAAATTGTCCTGGATGTACAATCAATATTACTTTTTGCAAATAATTAATAAATTAATATTGACATTGCAAATATCATTAAGTACATTATATTGTTCAATAATAGTATATTCTTCAACGAGTGCAGAATTATATGGATGACTCTTGATGATGATGACACTTGGATGATTCCAAAACTCACTCGCTACGCTCGCTCGTCTTGGAAACTTCATCCGCGTGAATAATAGCCATTCTACACAAGTAAAAGAGTATACTTTCTCCACGACTAAAAAGAAAAAACTTCCAGAGGATCGAACCTCGATCGTCCGTGCCATAGTCAACCACCACTAAGCTATAAAGCATATTTATAAAAATATAAAGAGTAATAGTTATTTACGTAATTAGTGGGATATGGACATTATTATCGCACGCATGTGAAGTTTGCACGACGAGGCCGTAGGCCGAGTCGTGTAATCACATAAGTGCGTTAATAATTCCTATCACACGTGTACGCGCACGTACGTACAAAATTTTATCTACAACTGTTTATTAGTATTATTAACTGTACCTATAATATAAAATTTGAAAAAAATTTCAATCCAACGTATTTTTAATAATTTTGACTGCAAACATAAGGTACTGTGTATCATATTTTGTGACAAACAAGGCTGTGGAAAAAAAAATAAATTAGTTATGTCATCAAATTTTCAGAGTTGAATGAACAAAAATCAATAAAAATAAGTTCAAGCGAAGAAAATCTCCTTTCGGAAATTGAAAATGCAGCTTCCAGTGTTATTTTAAATATTTAATTCTGGTATTAATATGTTTCTAGATTCTCATTACCGCACTAGTGCGGTAATGTAATCAAAAACGCACTAGTGCGGTAATATACGTCATTATGACACTAAAAATAGTGTCAAATCGTACCCGTTACAAGATAAATATATATACGTAACTCATATTTTTAATCGGAACCCTTACATTTATAAATGAAATTAATTCCGGGAGGCGTATATATTCACTATCGCTACTGTTGTCCATTTTTTCTCTTATAATACGTAAAATTATGATTTTATAATTATTTTGACGTTTCAAACGACGCGCTGTCAGAAGCTATTTGCATTCTTAGGTATTTGACGTTTTAAACAGACGATTTGATTTATTCATTTTAATCCATTTTAGCGTAAATTCTGATAATAATAGAATGTGATTGGCTAACGAGAGTGAATTCTTTTTATTATTCACTGGTGTGAAGAATTTATATCATTATACAGCTAAATATGGAAAAATAATTTGTGAGTTATTATTTAGTCGTGGAGAAATAAAATTATTTATTTTCTTTCCTAAGTGTAATTGAAATAGTTTTGGATCTTATGCGTCGTCTAAAAAATATGTGTACGCCGCGGCTGAAATACTGCTTTGTTATACTCGTCTGATGCTCGCCTCGCTTTGCTCGTCTCGAAATTTTCATACTCGTCCAACAAAGTAGCACTTTCAGTCCTTGGCATACAATAACTAAATAACTATTAAAAATTTGGTGGGAGCGAGATTTTGAAAAGATGGTGGAGGTGCTGGGAATTGTTCATGGATTTTAACTTGAGGATGTAAGTATCCAATTAATAACAAATGGAGTATTTCTAAATTCATGCGAAAAAATTCAAAAGGTCTTTGTCCTTATAAAATGATGATTAAATAATACATAGGTAACGTAATCCAACACTATCCTAACTCGACACATTCTACAATTTTTCGGGCCTCTTTTTGTAAGCAAATCCACTGAGCAGCTATGCGGTAAGCCTGAAAATGATTGTGGTCGAAAATTCATTATGCATCATAATTTCACCATTTTTTTTTTCGTAATACTCCAGTTGGGACGAAAATATAAGTATATTATAAATTCCCATCATAATTAAAATGACCCAAACGACCGTATTTGTTCAATTCAAAAAATTTATCTTCTTTAACCTTTTCATTAATTTTTTCATACCACCCAGAATTGCAACAACTAAAAAACCAATTATAATAAAAACCTCGTGTTTGTGTACGCGTACCTCTTTCCCGCTTTTCAAATTAATTTTAAATACAGGGTGACCTTTTTCATCAACACTAGTCCGTGGATTTTATGTATGTATGTATGTATTTTGGGGTGACATTCACTGAGACCCAAAAGATCTATTGTGTTCCCTTACTTCTACATAGTTTCTGAGGAGAGTCTCAGAAACTAGTAGCTTCTTTAGTCCTATTTTCCGGAGAAATTTTAGGATGTCTGCAGGCTTCAACTTAGGTAAATGTTCCTCTTCTATCCAGTAATCTCCCATATGCTGTGCTGTAGGATTATGAAGTGCTGTGAAGTTGAAAAGTATGTGGATGGAGGTTTCTTATTCCATGCCACAAAATCTGCATTCTTCTTCCTCCACTATTTTGAGCTTTTTCAGGTGCCCATTCAGGCGACAATGTCCCGTTATGATCCCTGTTAAGACTCTTAGCGCAGTTTTACTTTGGCTTATTCATTTGATCTCAACAGGGTGTAGTCACCCAGAAGAGTCTTTGATTGTATAAGCCCTACTAGATCTTTCCAATGGTCAAATCTTCTGTTTTTCTGGGATTTACCCATTTCTTCCAATATTACATTGGGGCTGATTCCGCAAAAAGTTTCAGGCCCAGGAAGGTATTTCAGTCCCCCTCTTTGCTAGTTCATTTGCTATTTCATTTCCTTCTATTCCAGTGTGTCCTGGAATCCATAGTAAGGTGACCATATTATTCTCGCCTAGTTCATTGAGTTTGTCTAGGCATTCTCACACCCTTTTGGAATTGATTACACAAGAGCTCAGTGCTTTAATGGCTGCTTGACTATCCGACATTATGATAATCCTTTGCCTCCTGTATCCTTTATCAATATTGAACTGGGCGCACTTCTTTATGGCGTGGCTTTCCGCTTGAAAGATACTCAGGGTTTTTCCCAAGCTTTCAGAGTGTTTGGTTCCTGGCCCGAGCACTCCTATCCCAGTGCCTTCTATTGCTTTTGAACCGTCTGTGTACCATTGAATAGCATTATTTCCAAGTCTGGTAATGGATCCCATTCCTTCTTGTTGCTCAATTCCGTATCGAATTTCTTTGAAAAGATATACTTTTTCATCATACCGTCTTGTGGCATGTCCCCGTGGATCTTAAATAACAGCGGACCTTTTTGGGAGCTGATCATTCTCAGCAATTGTTTGTAGATATTGAGCAGCTGGAGGGAAATATTTTTCGGAAACGTATAGAGTGTTTTGATCGTGAAGAGGAGCTAGATGTCTCAGATGTACAGTGACATAAAAATGAGTGGTATGCGAAAAGATTTTGCAGTCAAAAGTTGCATATCTTACAAAAAGTCAACTTATAGAGTATGTGTCAACTCGTTCAGTAGCATAGACGTTCCACCAACTCTTCTTCTAAACAAAGATAACCACTCCTATCTTACTCAGATGCTAGTTCAACCTGCATTGTCCAGTAAGAATTTCGTTTATGGACCTAATTTCTTCCGTTTTCATGTCCAGTGAGACTCGGTTTTCGAGGTGCTCTGATACATTTCTTGGTTTGCCTCAATCCTGGTATCTCTTTCCAGTAAACTTGCTTTGAAGTTCATGTGACCTGAGATAGTTTTTGCCAGATTCTTAGGAAATCCCAGGAAAATAAAATGAGAATGACTTCCTTTCCTAGTACTTTATTTGGTTTCCGCAAGCTGTTTATCAATTCAAAAATTATCTAATTTAGTGAAATCGACCACCCTGTACTAGCAGAATACTGTGAAAGTGAACCAATGTACATAACAACAAAAAAGATACCGAACAGAAGCACCCCAAAAACAATTAAGATATTTTTACACTAGAATTTCTGAAATTTAATTAAACTCAACTGTGGTAACACAATGGAACAAATCGGTAAATGAAATCCTGTTTTAATTGCGAAATATCAAATCTATTACAGTATGCTTTTGTTTTCCGCTTTTCTTCTTTTTTAAATTTGTAGAATATCATACGAAATGTTGATGAAATTGCTCGTAAAAGCCGAAGTGAAAAGGACCATTCAGAAGTTAGATAAGGCAACGACATATACTAATCTAAATTAGACATTTTAATTTTACGATTATCTTTTCGAGGATTATGGTGTACAAGATTTTGTCGCATGAATGGACACCTGAAAAAGCTCAAAGTAGTGGAGGGAGAAGTATGTAGATTCTGTGGCATGGTAGAAGAAATCTCCATCCACATACTTTCGAATTACCCTGAAATTCAGAATCCTAGGGCACAACACCTAGGAAATTATTTGATGGAAAATATCCTGAAATTTCTTCGGAAAATAGGACTAAATAAGCTTATAATCTCAGAGACTTTCCTCAGGAGCTTAGTGGAGTTAAGGGGGCACAATAGATCCCTTAGGTCGCAGTGAATGTCACCCTATAAACCAGGGGAGCATATACGGGGGGGTAAGGACAAGGCACAAGTTTTTTTGTCACAGACACAATACTTTTCATCACAAAATTTTTTAAAGTCTCACTTAAATATTGCCTCTGCCCCCCCAGACTCAAAGTAGGGATGCGCCACTGTTATATACATACAACTACAATATATACGTACACACATATGTACAAGATTTAATCTACCCTTGGAAATATTCACTTGTGCACGTTTTTTTTTCGTTTCTCCATTTTTTCACAACAGCAGAATTTTTGTCCATTTTTTTCTTTGCGCTAAGAATGGCTCAGATCCAAGAAAATAAGGATAGCTGTCGTAAAACCTAGGATATCAATAAAAACGGCATGCTTCAACTTCTTTTCTTTGTCCCTGTATATGGTCTTAAGAATATTAAATTGTCACAAGCTTTAGATTACTAGTCTAGACTTGATTGAATAAAAAAACCCTAACAAATCATAAAAAAATAAACAATGCTTTTACCCTTATTGTACCTGTCAGTATTACTTGTTTTCCTTTGCTACCTGATATTCTGACCCTGTAATAATAAAGTTTGGGAAAACTAAAAAAAAAACGTGTTTGCCGTAAAAGAAAATAGGATAAAGTGTAATTTACTTTTTTTTATTATAAAATTATAGTAGATAGTTTTTGATATGTATAAATACAGGCATAAAAATATCTTTAAAATAGTTTTTTATGTAGTAAGGTTAGGTTAGGTTAGGATCATTATGGTACAAGTCGTGAATGTTATTGGGCGAGACCTAGCCGAGTCCGATAGCTCTACGTGTGCCATAATGATTGTTTTTCTACGACAACCTCGATAAATTTTAATTTTATAACCGTAACTTCAATCATAAACAAGCACATTTTGTACAGAATTTCATTTTTGAATCGGCTGCTAGGCAAGTTGCTAAGCAACAAATGCGAAATGGAATATTTTGTGTTAGGTCCAGGTTCACTTTAAAATCACGACGACTACGGCTTGTCAAATTATGACGTCAAGCGACAAATTGATGAAATGTTAGCAGATCGTTTTTGTCAAAGTTTTAGTAGTAAAATATATACCTAGATCACTTATACGCTCCAAACTAGATTATGGTTGCTTCATATACAGGGTGTTTCAAAAAAAGGTAACACCGTCTCTAGGATAGGTAAAAAACTGAAAAATAATTGGGGTTTGCTTAGTAAAATTTTTTTCTAACGCCATCCGTTTTCAAGATAAAGGGCGTTGAAGAAAATAAAAAATTACACATTTCTCACGATTTTGCCGAAACTACTGGCACCATTGTAATGAAATTTTATACGAATATGTTTTGGAAGCTGATATATCCCATGAATTTGTTTTTATAACTAACTCTCATAGAGGGCGCTAGTTACACGATTCATACAACGTATTATTCAACATAACTTTTTTTAGGGTAGAATTATTAGTCAAAACTCCAAGTGAACATAAACATCGTTTAATTCTACACCAAAAAGGTACTCTTGGTAAAACTCGATATTATGTACCGTTTTCGGAATATTTTGATTTGAAAATTATGAAGTAATAACCGCTCCTTGTATAAGTTAATGATAAATTTATTAATTAAAAAAACTTACAATAAGAAAATTAAAATAAAGACAAAGAACATAACATAAAATTCAATTAGAGTAAATGTTGAAAATGTCATCCGTTTTCACGAATACACAAGTCTATCCTTTTTTCTAAAGAATCCA
>CAJUYG010001461.1:0-11016 GCA_910591675.1 Galerucella calmariensis
TATGAAACTGAAAAATTGACCATCTAGATAATTAAATACCCAAGTAGGTAGACCCAATATTTTCTGTAGAATGTTTGATAGTTTCTAAGGGATTCGTGTGTTTTATGACAGTTTAAATATTTTGCTTTAGTTTTTAAAAGAAAATGTCGAGCACCACTTTACAATAATTTATTACAATTTATTACTAATATTGTATAACAGTAACATACCCATACGCTTTATGCTACTGGTTCAACCATGTGGTCCCGTGGTACAGTAGGTAAAGGCGCCGCATAAGGTTTATTTTGATCTGAACATTCCGGGTTTCAGTCCCGGGTAGTAGGTAAATTTTTTTATATATATATTTTTTTAAATGAAATTTCGTCGAAAAATAAGTTTAAAATCATCTATATAAACTTCCACAGGAACAAACAGGAAAAGCGCGTTAATAAAAAAAATAACAAACAATATTTCGGTAGTTTGTAACAATCGTCGAATATAGAAAAAATCCCTTTCGAGAAAATATTGTAGTAGCGACTTGACAGCACACGAAAGTTCTCTATGAATAATCTAGTGAAGGGTGCGTGTCACAGAGGGTGTCTTATTTTTTGGAAAAACAGATCGGGTCACGCATATCGAGCACGAGATAAATTGGGGATGTGTAAGAATATTTGTCATCGTTTTAAGCTATTTTATTATACTCCATCACGGAATGTATCTTAAGTATCTGATATATCACCGAGAAGACGATAGAATTTTACATTTTTAGAGCTGTGGCGGTGTTAGGTACGTCGAAAGTAACAATTTTATAACTGCAGATGCTCTAACTTTTGACAATAAATATTCAAAATTTTCGTAGTTCCAAATATTTGCGAACAATGAAGATCAAAGATGAAAAAGTTTCGAATGAAACCTAGAAAGTGAACAATTGCAACATTTTTTCTTGGAAAATTTTTGACATTAACGCATTTAGGTTGGGCTCTGTCATATTTGACATAAATTGCAAACAATGTATGTGAAATATTATCCAAACGAGTTGGAATTTTGCTTGATTTTTACCATATTCAATTTAAATCATGAGATAAGGGAGACGAGACGAGATAACCATTTTACCTCGTCTCGCAGCAACACTAAAAATGACAATGGCAAAATAAAGTAAAATAATTCATGCTCATTTTTCGACAAAATATTCATACCACTTTATTTATTTAAAACCTCTTCACCAACTTCAAATATTTTAAAAATTTTATTATTCAGAATACAATGTATATATGAATTAAGATGAAATTCTATTGCACATTATCATTTTAAAACGGTTTTCAACTTTCAAATGAAAGCGAGTAAAAGTTTGAATGGGCATGTGTATGAATGTATTAACACTTTGCAGAACAGTTTTCTTGTACGTAAAGTGTTGTTTTCAAAGAATACGAAAGAGGTCTTATTGTATAAATTTCTTAAATCTTTAATGAAAAAGTGGTAGAGAATCTGGAGAAAATTTTAATTACAAAAAAACCAAATGAAATATTTTCTCTGCGGAAACAAAAATATCAATAATATTGCGAAATTTATTTATAAATAAAATACGTAATGTTGAAAATAAACCAAGCTCTTGTCCATCTTTTTTGATGGTTAAAGTAGGTATACGGGTATACTGAAAATTTGAGTGGAGCAAATATCACATCTATAGTTTTTTTCAACTAGGGGCCGAACTACAAACCCAAAAACTCTTGTAAATCTATACTTTATTTCAACAAGTATATGGAGTATTGATATGCAATACCCAATAGGTGTTTACGGATATTACAGAGCTGTACTCAAACAATGAAATAGTAACTGTTTAAAAACATTATTTTGTTTTAACGATTGAGTGATAGATATAATGGGATAACTAGATCTAAATCTTTGGACCAGTTTCAATGTTTTGCACTTCAATTCCAGAAACTTCGTATCCTCTTTATTGGCCACTAGTTTATTTGGAGGGACCTTCTGTCAACCTCCATTTGAATGGGTGTGGTTTTTTCCAGGGCCGGATGCTCCCGTGTTCCATTTTCCGTCCGTCGTGCGCATGACGTCACTCAAGACCTTTTTTGTATTGCCGAGATAGCAGTTTTGTATGTTTTTCTCTATTTACGCGTTTATTTAATTAGTTACAAAAAAAAACTGTGAATACGAATTATGTTCCAAATGAGCTGTTCTATACCCTGATGACATAAAAGTTTTGAAATTTGTAATACTTATCACTCAAAACTCTTTTTTAACACTGTGAAATTTCTCTTCGAAGTATTAAAACGCAATTTTCATGAAAACGGTGCAAGATAGAGTAAACTGATAAAGGAACTAATTTGTAGAGCACAAAATTTACTACAACACTAGTCTAGGAGGGGAATGCGAGATTGAATAAAAACGCGAAAACACTTTATGAAAAGAGGACTTTTATTCATGCAGTTTTTACACAGGCATATTTCTTCATTTAAATAGTTTCAAAATAGTGAATACCGGAGTTCAAGATCAAATTTCATTTCCTACATATCACGTATTCTACATTTTATTAATATTTAATAATTAACAACTCACTCATTCTTTTTTTTATTTGTTGGGAATTAAAACACAATATGTTTTTGTATTTTTTATTTCGACGTTTCGGTAGCGTTCCAGCTACCGTTGACAAGATGAATTAGATTTTTAAACAATTTTTGGTCCCTATCAGACACAACGAAAAAATTTCACAACTACACAATCAATAATATTTTGAACTTTGTTGTCAAATTCAAGGTTCATTCACAGTAGATCATATCTCTGGTAAATTGTAAAATATTTCATTTTTTGACATTGTAACAATATGATAGTCTACTAGGAATGGGATCCAGTGAAGTGCACGTTCCAGGAACGGTTTTATTGGGATAGCGCTTTTTTGCTTATTTCGGAAATGTTGTTAATAAAGCGCGTGTAAAGCCTGTGTAAAAACTGCATAAATAAAAGTCCTCTTTTTATAAAGTGTTTTCGCGTTTTTATTCAATCTCGCATTCCCCTCCTAGATTAGTGTTGTAGTAAATTTTGTTCTCTACAAATTAGTTCCTCTATCAGTTTACTTTATCTTGCACCGTTTTCATGAAAATCGCGTTTTAGTACTTCGAAGAGAAATTTCACAATGTTAAAAAAGAGTTTTGAGTGATAAGTATTACAAATTTCAAAACTTTTATGTCATCAGGGTATAAAACAGCTCATTTGGAACATAATTCGTATCTACAGTTTTTTTTGTAACTAATTAAATAAACGCGTAAATTGAGAAAAACATACAAAACTGCTATCTCAGCAATAAAAAAAAGGTCTTGAGTGACGTCACGCGTCTTATTAGGGACCGCCCACTCATGCGCAACATCCTATCTTCGGTGTTTTTATATCGTGGTTTGTTCCATGTTTGTTCAACCCGTCCTGAAATATTCCTCTTCTCAGAGCCGGTCTTAGGGTTTGCGGGGCAGTGTGCAAAATTAAATGCGGGGCCAAGAATAAAAACTTTTATTCACTCATTATAAATGAGTATTTTTGATTCAGCGACGGCACGTGCCTGTAAGGTAATTATTCCCCTATCGTGAAAAAGTCACGCTAGCGCGGGGCCGTGTGCAGTACACACTTTGCCCCTCCATATATCCGGCTCTGCCTCTTATGCAATCCTTTGTGATTCCTCAATTTTTTTCTGGTGTATCGTCTCCTTTATCCTCTCGGGCGGGGTCGAATTGTCTCCCGGAAACGGCCGTTATTACCTGTCTTCGAAAAGAGTCCGAGTTGTCTTCCATTGAATTCCAAGAACAGACTGATTCTGCTAAATTTATCACTTATATTTTTGGATTACCATATATAGATCCAAAAGTGGTTAGTCATTTCTTCGCATTTGAGTTTAGTGAATTCAAGCCGGAATGTGATAAAGTGGCCAAATTTTGCGATTATTTGGTCGAAACCTATATAGATATATAGATGATAACTTCTTCCTCATATCTGGCCAGAGCATTCTTCATCATTATCAAGAATCACCTACTTACCGCTTTCAATTATGAATAAATTTTTGAGTGTTTTATCTAACTTCCAAATGAACACCAGCAAGACTCCAAAATAAAAGACCTTCAAGGGAATAAAATTTTATATACATCATATTTACTGAAACCTGCAGCCAGTGAAAAGAATTTTGAAGCGCTGCATGTATAGTATACTATGTATACTCTTTTCTTTAAATCTAAGTTATCTGGCTCTAGTGATGGGTTGTATGTATAAACTTGTCAATATAATATGTATCATATCATTGTTCATACTCAAACCTTTATCAGTATAATACTTTTTCAATAAACTCATGAAATTGCTCTATTCATGTTCACTTTACGTTTGTTTCAACGATTTTATTTAAGCTTTGTCGAACTTTTATGAATACAACGGATTATTTCAAACCATTTGGATCATAATTGAGGGAACTGGAATTTAGTGATCGATTACAATAATATTATAATGCTAAAATTAGTTATTTTTCTACTACCGTGCGCTTTAACCCACTTTCCCGCACGCAATTCAGCTTTGAAAGTGTCACTTTCCCGCACTAGTGCGGGAAAGTAAAATTATGCAAATTTTGTCCTTATTAGATAGTTTTTTACTTCGGAAGTTATAACTATTCTTATACCAGGTGAATAAATAGTCCATCAAATAAAATCTACATGTTTTCTAGCTTTTTGTTGCATTTTTAAGTTTCTGAAAATATAAAATAATGAAAATATTTTGATATAACCTTGTACATTCTTCAAAGTAGTGTCATAAAACACCTATCAAACCACCCGGGCTTGATATAAGAAAAATATATCAAATAAAATTATTTCATCTACAAATGACTTAAAATTGTTGCCGTCACCTTCATCGTCATCTTTATGTGACCTGCAAACGATGCCATCCTCATCAACGTCATTCACTCACCAGTTAACACCAAATAACTCCACTGGACCGGCAATTTTAAGTAATTCACAGAATGCAACAAATTGTGTTTCTGATAATATTATTTATAATAATAATTGATAATAATAATAATAGTTTTTGGTTAAAGTTTTGTATATGCATGTTAAAATAAATTAAATTTTGAAAAATGGGTTGATATACTTTTTTGTATATACGGTCGTAGAAAAAATAATGTTCCTAACTCATGCGTAAAGTGTCTTTCCCGCCCTTGACCGCTTGCCCGAACTCCGCTTCGCGTCGTTCGGGTCAACTGCAGTCGCGTGCGGGAAAGTATCACTTTCCGCACTTGTTAGGAAAATAACTATTCTACCTGTCGGAAGGCAAATCGACCCTAACAAAAATCTTCCTGATGATTTTCGGAGACAACTCGGCCAATAAAGGTTTCTATCAATGACTTTCCCAAGGATATTTTCTTCTTAAAATGCAGTTGATACACTCAGAAGACAGTGTCAACCACTAAACTATGGGTCCATATCTAATCATTGTGTGAATCCAGTGAACTATCGAGTCATATTTCCCACGTTTTGAAGCTGATTGTTCAGCTCTGAATCAGTTGAATAGCAAAGGAGGTTAGTGGTTTCGGATACAAAAGACTGCAGCGTAAAGCACTCATTGGAGATAAGAACTTGGGGACTCTTAGGAGTAGAATGCCCTAGTGAGAATTCCTTAAAAATGTAGTGAAAATACTGTCCTTAATATGGACAACTAGTTTATTCACATAAATGGTACAACCAAGAGTACAAAAAGCCTAAATCAATGAATCACACTTGAGAGTTTTAAGCGATGCACCAATCAACAGCATCCTTTTCCAAAGAAGTTGTAAAATTATAGAGGATGCAACACGACAAAAATAGAGAAACCCATAAATCCATCTTTCTAACGTTTGAGAAAAAAATTTATTGAACGGAATTGGAAAAATATCTATCCCAGTTGTGTTAACAATTTTGTTAACGGTGTCATTTGTTACTCGAAAGGTATTTCTGGATGGGAAAAAAATCTCCTCATCTTTCACTATCTCATCTGTCAAGCAGTTGTACTGGAATCGTTTATTTCGAGGAAAGGAGATGGCGCCACACGGCAGATAAAGTAAAATTGATGATGTAAATTCACCTCAATCTGTTAGGGTTGACGGTCTGTAGTTGAAAAGTGACTGGTATTATCTTAGAAAATGTGATAAAAAGAAATGAACGTTTGTTGATTTGATAGGAAATTTCAGAATCCTGTTAAATGGTGGAGAAAATTGATAGATTACTGCTAGGTAGATATATATCGAATAATAGTTTTGAAAATATTTTACAAAACGTGATCGTGTACTTGAAAAGAACAACTACCTACTTCTCGGGTTGTATGCCCCGACAGACATTGAATTACACTGCTAAGTAACGGGGCTGGTATAATCTACAAGATTTAACCAACCATTTTGATTTGCAATTAGAAGGGACTATATCAGTTGTAGACTGGTTTTGGCGTATATACGACAATTTTACAGGAGACTATAATAATCTATATACCGCATTTACGTAAATTTTGGCACTATTGGTTTCAACAGCCGAGCATTTACACCCATCAAGAAGTTGCCTCGGTAGTAATATAATACAGGTATAGGTTTTGGGACACAGAAGATTATACACCTATTCTATAAACGTATATGTGTGAGCTAAATGCACTCTCCGCTTCTGAGCGTTAGTAATCGGTGTAGCTCGTGCTCTCTTCAAGCTACTGCTACGACACGCCGAAATAGTAAATTTGGTCTTGCTACAAAATCGATCTATTGTTTTCACCTGTAGTGAGCTTTGGTAAATGCGGCGACAAAGATGACGATGATTTATTAATTAGGACATACTTCGATTCTTACTCTGGTGTTTACGTAGATCCATGAATAGGTATTACCAACTTCAATTATTTTAGATCTCAAATTAGTTTGTAATACATTATATGTAATATAATACTTTTATGTATTAATATAATATAGTGGTATATTAGGTTTTCCAGTAAGAGAAGGGAAAAAATGGTGGTTGAAGTGATGAAAAAATAATAATTTTCTGTAATTTACTTTTTTGCGCGATCGATCTTTTTTGTTTATTTACAGCATCGGTTGTCAGGTCGGTAGGTTGTGTTTCTGGTTTCTAAGTCTAACACGTCGGTAAGTGATTTACTCACCGTACATACATTTAAGTGGTCCTAAATAATATATTACTTCATTCATTACACAGAAGGAACAAAAAAAATAAGAAGATTCATATTTTTTTAATGAACAGAATCGAACAGAACAATATAATAAGTAATAAATAGCATAAAAAAATTTTACCAAAATGCAATTTATATTTTAAACTGATCGAGAAATTTTAATGTCACTTTTGGCAATTCGTTCATTTCGAAGAAATTTGAGTGATTTTATCCAAAATTTATTTCAATAGGTACGATCGCGCAAAAAATGGTATAAGCATTTTGTACGTTAAGGGTAATACCGGTCTCCAGCAAAATTGGAGCAAACATTGCTGTCGACCGGTAAACAACCCTTACCGTACTTATATACTTATATACTAATATACTATAAAAAGTATACTTTATACAAGAATTATTTTTAAACTGTTTTATAGCGATAGAGCTTTCCAGAGGATGAAAAATTTTTCTACCGGACCCTTTCATACAGTTTGAACTGTGCTTTCTTCATAGAAAAGCAATGTTAGATTTTGACAGATCTCAATCTCATAGTCCTACATCTTCTAAATTGCAAGCAACGCATATCATCTGTAAGTTCCTTGTGGCATTACTTATTCTTTTTTCTCTTATTCTTTTGGGAATCAAACCACAATAATGATTTTAATTTTTTATTTCGACGTTTTGGTAACGTTCCAGCTACCGTTGTCAAGTGCACGTTCCAGGAACGGTTTTTATTGGGATAGCGTTTTTTTAAGCTTATTTTGGAAATGTTGTTAATAAAACGCGTTTGTTGTTACTTTTTTGTGTATGATCATTTTTGTTTTCAAAACATGTATAACTCAGTTTGGTGATTTTGTGTATTGAAGTGTGTATCGATTAACAAATATTCCAATGATAAATCATAAGAAAACCTGGATAAAAACTTATGATGCTATCCTGATAACGCAGGTAATTCATTATTGGAAATTTCTCTTTCTAACATTGGTAACCAAATTTGACTACATTCGGCTGAAATACTAGCTACACATTTATCTGCATTTAGTTGTATCGAAGCACTTTCTTTGATTTTTCGTCTTTTATTATTGGGCTCTTTCAATATTATTTTTGTCGAATCCCATTGAATTTTATGCCCCTCTTCCCAAGCATGTTTACAAATACCTGACTTAAAGAACTCCCTATCTTTGATGTATTTTTTATGTTCACTCATTCGGACTTTCAATGGTCTAGATGTTTCACCTAAATAGAATTTTTCGCATTCACAAGATATCTGATAAGTATATGCAATTTTTTGAAGATTGTTCTTCATTTTTTGGTTTCGTTTTTGTTAAGATAGATCTCAAAGTATTGTTATCAGGATAGCATCATAAGTTTTCATCCAGGTTTTCTTATGATTTATCATTGGAATATTTGTTAATCGATACACACTTCAATACACAAAATCACCAAACTGAGTTATACATGTTTTGAAAACAAAAATGATCATACACAAAAAAGTAACAACAAACGCGTTTTATTAACAACATTTCCAAAATAAGCTAAAAAAAAGCGCTATCCCAATAAAAACCGTTCCTGGAACGTGCACTTTACTGGATTCCATTTCTAAAAGACGATCATATCGTTAGAATGTCATAAAATAAAATATTTTATTTCACATTTTACCAGAGGTGTGATCTACTATGAATGGACCTTAATAAAATTTGACAACAAAGTTTTGTAGTCTTAAACTTCAAAATATTATTGATTGTCTAGTTGTCATATTTTTCCGTTGTGTCAGATAGGGACCAAAAAATTATTTTATCAATTTTATTACTAGTTAATCTTGACAACGGTAGCTGGAACGCTACCGAAACGTCGAAATAAAAAATAAAAAACATTATAGTGGTTTGAATCTCAAAAGAATAAGAGAAAAAAAACAACGCAGTATAATCAGTATAATAATCTTTCAGATGTCGAGACTTTGCACCAATTGATTTTTCTCAAGAAAAATTACTACCTTTTCCGGAAAACCCATAATATGACCGACAAAAAAATGGCGGAAAGTATTGTTTAGCAGCTCAAAGCGGAAAATTCATAACACCACGACTTTTGAATTTTTTTACCATCTGCCGCTGGATTACTTTGACATTTCACGTGCATTTTTCAATTAAACGTCAGCATATTTCAAAGTGTTTTATTAGATTTTCCTATTTTTGGTTTGTTTGGTAGGCGAAAAACAGTTGTATGTCACACATGTAGGAAACGCTTTAGTAGCTCTCTTGAACGATGGAAAAGTGAATTTAAATTTCAAGTTATTTTTTGTATGCACTTTTGCATATAGATAGGTTATGCTTAACAACCTATTTAAGAACCCAAAATAGCTGGTATAATCTATCACCAATCTTTCCGGGACACTCTGTATAAGTACGAAAAAAAAAACATAAATATTTTTTCGTGGATAACAATGAACTCACAGGATGTTCACCTTGCAAATAGCGCCAATGCCAATTATCCTTTACATATTGAAAGTAATTAGACATGGTTACCGTTAATGAGATTGGCGAACCGTGAGTGCAGATGAGAAGAGCGACAACCCCTTGATTTTCGGCCTAATGATTCGACACCGATGAGTTGAAAGATTTCTATCTAAAAGGATGCCGCTTGAAGCCATATTGAATGAGGTGACAGCTGTTAGTTTCACCTACGAATTTAGAAGGGTTTATTGCCCGAGCAGCCCTTCCAGTATTTTGTTTCGCTAAATTTTCAAGACTTTTTTTATTATTTTTAATACAATAAGTGGTCGCGTCGGTGAGTGGAAAACATTTCTATAGTTCAAAACTGCGCACAGTTTGAAACTTTTAAGTTGCGTGACATTGTTTGACATCATTTTCATTCAGCAACTGGAGTATTCTTAAAATTTGGCATTCCAAAGATCGCATTTGGTTTTTCTAGCTGTTTTTTTTGTTGTCTATAACCAGTGTGTATCAATAGTTCATAATATAACACAGTTATACTATATACTAATACTATAGATTATTCCAAGGAATAATCTCTCCCTTTGCTTTTTACAGATTAATAGAAAATCTCTCTTACGTAAATTTAAAAATAAACTTCTAGAATTGGATATTTCTCTCTGCCAACAGTCATCCTTTCTTTCCATATATAAACATTTAACAGTATCTGCGTCACGACAAAAATATATGTGCCTAAAAATAACCATTCAAATGACAAGAACTATCGCGCAGCTTCGGTTATGTAATACATCCTCCTTAAAGTTTACATACAAAGGCTGATAAACCCTAATGAAATCTGCACTATTTGTAACCAGAGACTATATTCTTGACTGAGGGAGTAGAGCTCACCGAGAGAACACATATTTTGTCTTTATTCTGCTTGGCTACTCTGTGACTGCATTGATAAAGACAAAATATCTGTTCTCTCGAGAATCTTCACTCCCTCAGTCAAGAATACAGCCCCAGAAGGAGTTAGAAACGATTGAGCACATACTTTTTGATTGTCCAATATATTGTTGTATAAAACAATCCACCTTAAATTACCTAGCCCATAACAATGTTGCAGCTGATTCACTGAATAATATTACAATAAATTCAGCTGAAGCAGTTGCTAGCAGAGCAGTTGCAGAGCCTTTATTATAAATGAATGACTAATATTTATTCCATCATCAATATATTGTTCTCACCTTTTCCATAAAATTGTAAAGATTTTAAAAGGAAATAAGTAAAATGACTAAGGTAAAAATCTAATAAATTATGGAAAGTACCAATCTCTCTCCATTTCTCCCTGGTGTTTGTAGCCTCCGAAGTTGAATTTAATTTGACACTGGCCTGTTGCCACAGTCTTCGTTCATCCCTATTTGTGTGCTGTTTTAATTATTTTTCAAATAGTTGG
>CAJUYG010001461.1:11026-22580 GCA_910591675.1 Galerucella calmariensis
CTATACATAGTTACACTTTGATCAACCGGGTTGGTCCTTGGTTTTTTTGTTTTTTTTTCCAAGTTTTTTATTTCTGATATTCACATATTTATTTCAATATTGGGTTAGGTGCTGTGAGGGCAATCCGTACCTGCTTTCGACCCCATCTAGACAAAACGTACCACGTTTAGTCGCGGACCAATTAGCACGGCAGATTTTAGAGGCGGACCAATCAGCACGGCAGATTTTAGAGCAATGGTTAATATGTGGTGTGTTTTGCCTAAATGCGTCCGGTTGACCTGCATAGACATACCTTCGCAGGTAGACCGTAGCGTATATTCCTTATATAACCTACCTGGCAATACTGGCATAGTTATTATTAAAGCTTTATCTCGTGGCGTGCTTCTCGACAAGCTTTCGATAGTCAGCACTGTGCGCTTGGCTTATGTGATGGTAACTTTTCAAAAGTCTGTGCATTGCAGATTTGGCTTTGTTTTGTATAAAAATGTGTAATAGGCAGATTTAGCAAGAATTCCATCACGTTTGGGCATCTAACACCAAACCAAATTACTGTCTAAAGCGAAATTCTTGATTTGAAATGTCTATTCGAGTGACACTTCCTTTAGCCTTGATCTAGGAACAAATTTTGAAAACAAAAACCTCTGAGTGTCGAGTAAATGAAGCTACACAAACACACTTAGGCTCTGGTGCAGCACATTAAACATCACAGAATAATATAGTATATACATCATTCAAAAATTGGATTTGTTGAGGAGCTGCATTTGTTTCGTAGAGTAGAAGTGGAGGGTCTCATCGACTCTTCCTCCACAAACCTTACCTAACCTAGCAGAAACCTCTACAAAATAATGTTGGCATAACAATTGGCATCTTTACCATTCCCACAAAAAGTTTAAAAAAAATGTTGAAAAAAAGTATTTATCACTTTCATACAATCAGTTTGGGACATCCTGTAATAAACGATACAACAAAAAGTATCAGCGGGTTCAACGTAATTTTAGTAGGCATGTAATTATCTCGTTAATAATTTTTTTTATCAGAATTACCCACATTTCCTAAAAATTTACTAATCCTAAATCGGCTTTTCTAAAATTTTGTCAGTACCTCTTCAAAACACGACAAATGCGGGTCCGTCCGTTCAGTTATGAACTGATGAGGGTCTTTGTCCGATATAGAGAAAAGGGTTAAAGACCGAATCGGTCCCTTTAGATCTTTAATGAAACCTTTTGTTTGCCATTATCTGGCTCATATTCACCAACTGATAAGTTGGTAGTTGTAGTGTTTTCACGTCAAGAACACGGACTGGTTTCCGGATATCGCAAGCCAAGCAGTTTAAACAAGAGTTTGAGGTTATCTCAACTCAGTATCGTTTTGAAATTAGTTTGAATGTATGTAGTCTAGTTAATGTTTGCCGGTGAGAGGATAGAATAGGTTAGTTTGAACGTTTTATGGCAAACAATCGATTGTTTAGTGTAAAATTGAAATTAATAGAATCAAAGATTTATGGAAAGTGGATTATACATGAAGTAGCATTAAAAATCGACAAATTACCTTTTATGATGAAATTTAAGCAGAAATGTATCGCACCAAGGTTATATCTTTGAAACGGATGAATATATACAGGGTATTCAACTTTCCATTGACATTGTATTCGTAGAGTGTGAACAATATGAGATAAATGTGATAATTAAAGTTAGAACAAATTTTCCTCCCATAAAATTACCATACAAAGATGTTTGGGAGTCCCCAGGATCAGGTCCAGTTTCCAATTAATCTATTTTGGCATTTCCACTGAAGTGTGCTCATTTTTAAAAATAATGTCAAAACTTATTAGAACAATACGTCAAACGGTTGTATTTAGCTTGTGTATTGGATCAATGAAAATCTCACATGAATTTTGAGTACCGACAGCTTTTTTTCTAAATTTTAGTATGTTATTTTGGAAGGTAAAATAAGCACATTCTTTCCTTGCATCCACCTTGTAACCATACAAGTTGATACTAAGAACAAAACAACAAAATATATTTCATAATTTATTTGTTATCATGATTCAACGGACGGACATTTGATATGGTTCCTTCGAGACTCGCATTATGACTTGGAAAAAATCTCATTATTGATTTTAAAAAATGATCAGTCTAATTAAATAGAGCCAAAGTTGTTTTTTCATTGGTGTTCCATATTTATTATACACCTCTACAGCTTGACAATAATAATTGAAAAGTTCAACAAATTACTGGTTCGATAGTTATGTAATGCTACGAAAATCATTATCTCTGAATCTTACTTCAAATTCGTATGAGAGTTCGAGTTTTTTTTGTCGTAGTAGGGTTTTTCAAGTGTTGTCGCTTTGACAAAAATATGCGTATATCGTTCATCAAGTTGAAGTGCTTTAATTATCAAAAAAATGTGAATCATTTGAGAAAAATATAATCTTGTAATTCTTCAGTTAGTAGAGTACATAAAGGACAATAATAGCCCGGTGCTATAATGATGGGATTGGAATAATTAAGGTCCTTTTTAATAAAACTAAGGAGTATCTGCTATAAAAGAGAATAATATCACTTATAAGTAATATATTCTATTTAACAAAAATGCCTGATTTTATAAACCAAAGTTCAAAGCTTCAACAGGAATCCTAACGGGACACTGTCACCTAAATGGGCACCTGAAAAAGCACAAGATAGGGGAGAAAGAAGAATAAGCAAGACCAAGACTATCCGAGTCTTGGTCTTGGTATTATTTCCTTAAACTTGTGAATTCACACAATTCACACGTCATAAAGTGTTCTATAACTTGTTTTAGCTCTATCCTCTCTTTGTTATGTAATGTTTTTCTTATTTATTTAAACTGTTTTTACCGTGGGATGAAATTATACGCTCACTAAGGCTAATTACTATTGATTTATTGAAGAAACACTTACACACTATAATAAACTTAATTCATATACACACTACTTAATGTCTACTGATTTATCTGTACTTGGTATAATAATTGTCCTAATTTATCTTCAACACTATTTATATTCACTTTCTGTTCACTCACTGTATACTGAAACTGTTTACCGATTCACTGTATACTGAACAGCTCCCCGACTCACTCGAAAACCCGCGTATATATAGTCCTCCGCAATTCTAGGACTTCCTTGAATTCACCGCCTTCCACGCTACGAGAACAGTCTGGAACATTACCTGTTAAAGAACCTTTCTAGAAAGGTCGCATTCGCCAAATTTCAGTTTGCGACAGAACCGGCTTCTGAATCATTGAGTTCGTAACAGTTATCTATCCTTGAGCCTTGCAATACAATATTATTTCTTCTTTCTCCATTTTCTTTTTAGCATTTTATGCATATTTGCTACTATTTTTTCCAAGTTATATTTTCGTCCAGTAATCTTCTATTTTCTAATCTTTAGTCATTAATCTCTCTTCCTTATCTCCGTCAGCTCTGTTGTTATTGTGTTTCTTGACTCCCCCATTTGTGTCATCATCTTAGTCAGTATTTCCATATTTTCCTGAATTTTCTTCTGACTTTCAACTGATGATCTCTCCATATTTTTACATAGTTTTCCTAGTTACTTCCTTCTCGGAATCTTCGTCTTCCTCCCTTTGACCTCTTCTTTTCCTCTTCACTTGCCATTGTTTAGTAACTAACTGAAGTTATAAATAAATTAAATGTGTACCTTACTATTATTTGATCACATCCCAATTATCCCAACGGAAATCCTCACTTTTATCCGTGTTTTATATTTCGATATATTCATTGAAGAGAAAACTTTTTAGCTCACCTTAACTGTCTTTCCATTTCACACAATCTACTGCAAATCTTGTTCAATTCAACTTTATAATCAGATTTGTCACTTGATCAAATGACTAATCACTAGATTCAAATGAAATTGTTAAGTCGACAAATGCCGAGGATTGTTACTGTACTTTTTCGCTCGCTTATTCCATTAAATTTCCGATTAAAATGAATAATAAACTAGAAAGTTTGAGTAAAATTAAAGGATTTGTCATGGTTTTTTAATATTTTCGGTATTTAGGCTAAAATCTGGTAAATAATTTAGGCAGTAGCTGTCAACAGTGTTCTTGTTTTCGTTCCAGTTTAGGATAGGATAGAGTTGCCTGTGGTTTCAAAACCGTAAAACAAACGGACGTACACACGGAGGAAAAAAAAGCGTCATACAAAATTTATATACAGTGTGGAAACCACTCATGGAATAAAATTCTTTATGTCATTATTTTAGAAAATTATAAAAAATGCCGAGACTCGTCAACTTTTGAATTGAGTTGTGCGTTATGTAAACATAAATGTAAATGTACAGGGTGATTCACGCAAGTATGCCTTAGTCGGTGTTTTTTTTAATGAAACACCCTGTATTTGCATATTTTTGAAATCCTCTTAATGAACCGATTCCAAAAAACTAAATAATGTATGGTCAATTATGGATTTTACAGGGTGAAATTTTTATTTTTACAGTTATTAAACACATACATAAAATACCTTTAATAAATGAAAAGGTTTCAAAATGTTTATTGGGTACGGTCCTGTTAAATTTTAACTGGCGACACACTAATTTGCATGATGAATATTTATAAAGTGAAAAACCTTCATTAATTTTCATTTGGTCCATCCAGACCGAATTGTTACTGTTTTAATTCAAAGATGGTCCCCTTTAATTTCCCTCAATTCTATTATTCGTCAACCGCATATTGCGGCGACGGAGAGAAAAAGAGAAGTTCGCTTGTTTTTTTATGTATTTGAATACTTTGCATTTCAATTGAAGTGGATTCCACTGAAATTTTTCACGATAGTAAATGTGCTCGAATGGCACGAGGAGAAAATTTAATTTTTATGCAAACTTTCCATATTCGTTAACCATACACGCCTGTATTGGAGGTTGCGCAAATTGCTTCGCTTCGTACTCTATTGATGATGACTGGTACACCAGAGGGATAATAAAATTTTACCATATATTTGTAGTTTTTGGCTTCCAATTTTTTTGCTGGTATGGCAATATGTTACGTAATTAAAAATCACCAATCACTCTTCTTTCTGCTGTGTTGCGTACTTCAAAAAAACTATGTTATCGATTTCATACGAATAAATAGAAGGTATATATTTTGGGGTGACATTCACTGAGACCTAGAAGATCTATTGTGCCCCCTTACTTCTACTCAGTTTCTGAGGAGAGTCTCAGAAACTAAGTCCTATTTTCCGGAGGAATTTTAGGATATCTACAGGCTTCAACTTAGGTAAATGTTCCTCTTCTATTTGGTAACCTCCCAGATGCTGCGCCCTAGCATTCTGAAGTGCTGTGCAGGTAGAAAGTTTTTGAATATACAGGGTGTACCAATCTTACGACAAACTTCGGTATAGGGGTTATTTTGAGATATATCAAAAAATGTTATCAACAAAAATAGAAGATGTGTTGAAGGTCCATATTTTGAAATTATATCGAACTATACAGAGTGCTGCATAACTCCGTTACAAACCAAACATGATTTTTTAAATGGGAACCCCTGTATATTATACCGAATTCGGATTGGTTACATTTTTTTGAAGCTGTTGATATAAGGTTTTGCCACGTTATACAGAGTCCTTCAAAAGATATCGACACGTTTAAATCAACGCTCTGTAGCTTGTTGTACGTTGAAAAAAAAATGTATTTTTCCAGAGTTAAGTAACATGGTGCAATATCTCCGTATCCTATTTAATTTCAATTATATTCTTTCTTGTATACAGGATGAACGGAAACTCGAACTTGTCATTTTCATTCTTATTTCAAATGGAACACCCTGTATTTTATAGCAAAAATAGAATCTTCGATTATGTAACTTTAATTTTTGTCAAGCATTCCCTATACCCAAAAAATTATAAAAACAGAGTTATCTGGTAATATTTATTGTAAACTATTATTATTGACCTATTATGTGAAAGCAATAAACGTTGTAGGTATGTAACAAAAAATCCTAATTAATGATAAATTTCAATGAATAATTCATTCTAAACAAATTAGCTACCAAAAGTATAATCATAACCGTAATATTAAGCTGAAGGTTCAAAGTGTTCACCGTTAACATCAATAGTCGAGCGAATAAAGCAAAAAAGTTCGGAATTATTTCCCTAAAGACGGATCGGAATGCGGTTTTTTGCATTCGCTTCGGAAAATTATTTGTAAAAAATGTACCTACTTTGTTCCCATTACAAATCGGGAATTGCATCGCTGCAGTCAAAAATGCATGCCAAAAATGCATCTTTTGGGAGGCCTTTTGGAGAATGTAAAAACTCTGTAAATAAGAGTCAGAACTGGCTCAAATTGGGTACCAAGGGGCTTTCGAGGTCGCTGATCACGATTATAATGTTGAAATTGAGCCCCAGGAACGCCGATGAACCTCGTCTCCGTGGGACTCTTCAGGAAATCACGAGGGGAACGAAAAAAACTCCGCGCCCGGGGGTTTTTCGGGTGGCTGAATTCAAATATGGCATCGGCGAACACCCCCCCACACCTGGTGCCCTCGAACATCGACCTGGACATCATTCCCAAGAACTTTCTTGACAATATCGACAAAAACAGCCCGGAAATTATTGGAGGCGTGTTTTTTGAGGCGCGAAATCACGATTTCACGTCGAAAACGACATTCCCACCACCTGGTGCAACGAAACCTGCGCTTGCACATCGTCTCCGAGGGTTTTCCAAATAAAATCGAAAAAGGTGGACCGAAAATCGTTATAAGGGGTTTTTGGGCCGCTTAATCAGAATTTTGCGTGGGAAACGACCTCCTGAACACCTGGTGCGCTGGAATGGGATGGGATGCTTTTTAAACTGTTTTTTTTAAATTGTTGAGACTTTCTTCCACTACACATTGCTTTCTTTCCTGTCATTTTCGTCTTTCTTCGTCCATTTGATGTTCCTTTCAGCTAGATCGTCATCCGTAAGAATAACCTTTGGTTTTATTTTAATGGGAAAAATTTCATGAAGAGCACGCACAGCTTCTAAGAATACATTTGAATCTTGACTGCTTCTAAGAATGCAGCCCAAAGGTAATCCACTAATAGCTGATTGTGTTATAAAATAGTGAACCTTATGATTTTGCGTTTGCCAACAAACATAATCTCTGACGACTGGGAAAGTGCTGCAACTCTTTGCATGATTGGTGTACAAAGTGCCACAGCATAATGGTATTCTTTTCGAATTATTTTAAAAAGAGTACCATTTTTTTCTCCTAACATCCTAAGCATATTATCTAAATGAGATAACATATTTTCTCCAGTCTTTTCGCCATAGTTTTTTTTTAAATGGCTTTTACATATAGATTCTACATCTGTTTTAGTAGGAGTAAAATGTCTATCTATAACAATATTTGATAACATCATTGATAAAATATAAGAGTGATATGCAGAGGCTACTGAGTGACCTTTCACAAATAGCTCAATAATACGATTTTTCACATCCAGGACAAGTGGTCGTTCTCTAAGTGCTGCAGCAGAATTTAAATTATGATTATGTTCATCCCAAAATTCCACAACACATGGCCATTTTGGCATGTAAACATCATTGTTTTTTGATTTTGTGTCTGGATTATATCGCTTTATAGTTACCGATAATTTTTCTGGACAGTTTATGTTTCTAGAAATCCTTTTTCTAGAATTTTCATTTTTCTTTTTTTGCTTTACGTTGAAATGACAGTGATATAATCTTTTAAATATTATGCGTGGCTTTTCAGTACCAAGCTTAAAGGTTTTTGAAACTCTCCAAGTTACTTTTTGAGTATTTTCCAATTCAGTCAACCATTTCTACAACAAAAAACCAATTAGTTTAAGATTCTGTTTATTTTTCAACGTAATAAGATTCTATATTCCAAATTCATGAATAAAAAATTATAATTATTATTTTTCCTATTAATATATTTATATTTCCTATGTTTTTGATTTTAGAGTTCGGGAAATATATCATATTACACAAACTTTACCTTAAAATACCAAAATCTACATACCTCAAAATCTTTTTGCTCACTTATTTGCAACCTAATCGTATTGGATGACGTATCTTTGTAATGCATTCTGGATCCATTTTATTATATTAGTTTTAATATTTATTTATATATTTACTTGAATAGTACCTATAGCTTATTACTGTTCTAGAAACTTTATAAAAATATACACGTACTTACTTGGCAATGCGCACATGTATTTTACGTAGGTAAATCCCCGACGCATTGGTCCAATACGTCGGGACTTTACGAGTCTGAGATTCGCATTACCCGAGTCGTTCCGAGCAGCTAATGTGTCGGCGAATTCCGAAAATGCCACCCGCGATGGACACTCTTCCCCCTTGACGGTCTAAAACTAAGCCATGATTTTAACGGGATTGTTCACTGCGTTTAGTTCAGCACAAAGTGATGTTAGAAAAGTAATGCCTAGAAACCGAAAATAACATCGTTTAGTCTTAATTAATCAATTTCAGTGCGTGACTTTTATGTTTCTTTTGTGGCAATTGACAATCGTTCCATCAGAAGTCCAATATTTAACACGGAAGGCAGAGAAAGGACGATAAAATTGATAGGAAACAATGCCGATACTGTGCTAACTTTTTCTCAAAATTTCAGATCACGAGCCGTTACTGACCCTGTACATTAACTTTTTTCAAAAGTGGACCCCTGAACGTTTATCACTGTCATTACTGTCATCTCTATTTTACGGACAAGTATTTCATCAAGTCAATCCTCGTGGTTTTAAAATGCCATTTATCGGTTTGAAAAACGCTTGAGAAATATTACTAACTATGCTATCTCCATCTTGGGGATCATTGAAGCGTAGAAACCCCCCAAATACGTGACCTTAGTCTATCGTAGTTGCAATTTGCCCACGTTCCTCGATGCATTTTGTATTTGATTTAGACAAATCCTTGTCGAGGGATACCGTACCTACAGAATAACCGAAGCTTTACCGGATTTCACAGGGCGATCGAAATTTTAGATATCGTGTGGGAATTGCGGGTCGCGATCGTGCTCGAGTAATATACAGAAACGTTAATCGCTTATTTCTTTTTTAATGTTCCATTCAACTCTGGTGATTAAACGATATAGTGTCACGATATGTGTGCCAAATGCATTACAAACTGTAAAAAAGGATTTTTTCATCGACGTTTGCAAAAAATTACATTTTACGTAGGTACTTATTTCCGAATGAAAAATCGATTATTTTTGAAGGCAAACTTTTCTCGTCACCGAAAACGTTAACATTTCCAAATTCCCAAAATAGGCGAGCTGCAACCACCCCTAAAATGACATGGTAGTGACCAGATCATTTCTAATCGCTAAAAATCATGGTACTTTATGTTTTCGAGGGTTTGTTTGTTTGTTTTCCTTTAAAATTGGGGGAACATTGTTAAAATCTACAATTACGTCGAAAAATAGAAAAAAAAAATTTTTCATAAAAATGTAATCACACATTCTTGAACTCATTTGCAAGGCAGTAAAACATACCCAAAATCTCCAAAGTAATTTCTCACCGATCGGGAAATTTCGGAAAATTTTTTACTACTCTGACTTTGTGCATACTTTTGCAAATGTTGAGTGACAAAGTTTTTGATTTTCAATGTCTACATATGTAGTCTCCAAGTGTAATATACAAGGAAGTTTTTCAGGAAATTTCAAATGTTTATTTGCAAAAATAAAAATTATACAGCGTCTTAAACCTCAACCTTCTAGTCGCTCGACGCTTGCACTGGGCGCGTTTCTCTTGGATTTCATGCAGTGAGCGAATAATGAATCTAAAATTTTCTATCAATAATTTTTTTTATAAATAATGATACAATAGATGATAGTAGAAAACCATGTATAAATATAAAAATTTATTCACTCTGTACATTCATCATTAACTACATTTACGTTATTAGTACATGAATCTTGGCGACTACATAAATCAGCATTTCAAACTAGATTTTTTACAAGGGCACTTTGTCACTCAACTTTTGCAAAAGTATGCACTAAGTCAAAAAGAGTACCTAGGTAGTAAAAAATTTTCCGGTCGGTGGGAAATTGCTTTGGAGATTTCGGATATATTTTACTGCCTTGCAAATGGGTTTAAAAATGTGTTTTTAAATTTTTATGAAAAAATATTGATTATTTTTGTTGAGTGTATACAGGTTTTTTGTAAAGAGATTATATACAGATAATAATAATAAATGCTTTTTTGTATTTTTAGCAAGTACGCACTATAACCTCTCTTTATTATTGTGCTAATCAAGTCATACGCATTATAATCTCCACATTTTGTGTGTGTAGCAAATGTACGCGTCATAATTTTAATAAATTCAAAAACAAATTATATTTTAATATTACAATTTCAGAACGTATGTATTTAGCAAGCCGTGCGTGTTCTAACCTATACGCTGTTGTGTTTACGAAGTCGAGAGAGTATATATTATATATATATATATATACACTCTGTTGTGTTTACAAAGTCCCGCGCATCTATAACGTGTATGAAAGAATAGACAGACAGAGTACATATATATGTATATATATATATATGAATGTTTCGGTGTGTGTTTGTATATGTACAATTCCTTCACTAATTAATCGAAAGGAACTTCGTTTCATCCGGGTGTCCCTTGACACCTCTCAAGTTTTTTATTTTTTTTTCTAATTTTTCACTTAATTGTAGATTTTAACAATGTTCCCCCAATTTAAGAAAAAAACAAACGTTATATTCGTGTTCAGCACCCTCGAAAACATAAAGTAACATGGTTTTTAGCGATTAGAATTGATCTGGTCACTTTTTCGTTTTCTAAACGACTTTTTGGGGGTGTGCCGCTCGCCTAAAACTGATTGCATTTTTCAAAAAACAAGCCGTTGGGTACACTGCGCGTTATACAAGGGTGGTCCTTAAGTAATTGTACATAGAAGTAAAGAACAATATTTACTTCAAAATATTGCTATTTAAATCAACTAGCCTCAATAAAATGTTGATATTAAGAGAGATACAGGGTATTAAACATGAAATTTTAATTTCCTTTTTTTACAATAACTTCAACGCTTTTTGACGTATATGGATATGAGAAATCATAATATTGCACCTATTTCGATGTATTTTGTAGAGGGCGCTACATAGGCCACGTATGCGGCATAAATGTGCACAAAACCTTTTTGCCTTTTAGATTAGCGCTACTTTTGTGAAAAATAATTGAAGCTACATCATTACAAAAAAATGTATTTATGTTAGTATCACCAAATCTTAACGGTTTTAGAGATAATCACATTTCAGTCATTAACTACATGATTATTATTTAATGAAATTACCTTCGAAAAATTTAGTTGTGTGTACGATAATTTTTTTTCATTATTAAGATGAATAGTATTAGAGTATAGTAGCAATTAACATGAAAAATATTTTTGGTACTTTGAAGGGAAAAGATATTAAAAATTTTAAGGAAAAGTAAACTACACAAAAAGTATTACAACTTCTATATTGTCTAAAGTGAATGTTCGAAACAGTAATGCAACCAAACATAAAACATTATTGGACCCTAATAAAGGAAAATTCGGAAAGCTT
>CAJUYG010001461.1:27580-51240 GCA_910591675.1 Galerucella calmariensis
ATACATAATATTGTGGTAATATTTTGTAACATTACATGCTTAGTGGGTAGTAACGTAAGAATCCGAAAAAAATTGTCACTTAGCATATTGTTGTCAATGAGCAAACCTTGTCATTTTTTGACGTTTGTAGAAAATAGTATAATAGACACAGATTAAAAAGAGAAGAGATTCGAATCCCGGTAAAACAAAAGATTTCCTGCTCCGTCGTCAATGACCTTGGACCTTCAACTGGGTATGGCCGCGATGCTGCCAGTTTAAAATATTTTCTGAATTTCTTACCAAATTGACTCACTGTTGACTCGGAGACAATAACAATTTCCAGTACCGGATCTAGTTTTTTTGGAGGTTTCCACTAAATTTTTAAAACTGCGCCATGAATTAAAACAATAATCATAATCGAATATATATTTATGTATTTATTTAATACCTATATGTACATTCCTATGATTTGTTATAAATAGTCATTACTCTTGGGAGATTAATTAATAAATACATTTTTAGATAACACAAATAATCACAAAAATCAACCAAATTGTAAAGTACAAATAATTCTTAATTTATTTAGTAAAATGTTTTCAGGGGTCCACTCTGTATAACCAACATACACCTCGAAGATGTGTATGCTGCTTGCATTTCGTTAGGTATTATTTACATAACACAGCAGCAAACAACATCGGTACCGTATAAACAGCCTTCCTCCCTACGGATGCAATTGTTTCCTTTCGGCTGGTGGTCCTTTTTCACCGACGAGTGCAAGTTTTATTATCGAATTTCATATGTTAAAACAGAAGAGGGATTACACGTGTTTTTATGGCGCCTCCGAGAAATATACTTCATGTCGATTGCAGGGTAGGTTTGAGTTAGTTTTTTTAGATAAGTAGCATTGTCTATTTTTATTGACAATAGTAACACGTTTCGTGATTAATTTATTGACATCCCAGATAGACATTTATAAGACGTCTTGAAGATCTTTGTCAGACGTTAACTACGTCTTTAAGAATCCATGTACCTTGGATACGTCCCTTTATAGGCCGGATGTTGGAAATTACGGAAAGATATTTTCATAAGATCCATTTTTGGTCTCAAAGAGACTTACACAAAATGCATGAAAAAGACGTCATGTGGAACTGGGTTTGGGGATATCCATCTATGGTAGTTGATTGAAGTGATGTATAAATAATAACTAAAGGGCGGAATATATGCAAAGTGCATATATTTGCATACTTGGCATATTTTTACAAATTTCATAAAAAATTGCATATTTCGGCAAAAATAAAATTTGTGTACATATTTTTATGTTTTTCGTTTTATCAAAAGATTAAGTGCGACCCTTGCAGATAATTGAAATAATTTAAAAGGTGGGTAGGTTTTATTATATGGTTTTATGGACCTATTTTATTATTATATGGTTTATTGCCGGCATTTATTGGATGTTTAGGAATTTCCAAGTAATCAATGATATTTGGAGATAAAATGTGGTCTCTTCTTTTGTATTTATATTGTATAGTATAGTTTGAAAAATATATCGTTATAAATGCATTTTATACTATTTCAGGCTAAAAGTTTTTCCTATTATATTTTTCTTTTAATTTTACTTAAAATAATTCCTTTATTTCCATTTTTCCATGTTATATTCAAGGCATATAATTGCATATTTTGACAAATAAATGCATATTGTTGCATATTTCAAAGAAAAACTTTGCATATATGCGCATATTTTAACTGAATTGACGTGCATATATTCCGCCCTTTAAATAACTGGCCAAGTGAGAGTCGGACACGTGCACGCTCTCGCACGTTAGCTATAGAATATAACTCAATATTCTGTGAATATTTCAAGAATTTAGCTCTTTCTGAATATTGCTTGAGCTATTTTCTCATAGATGGAGCCAAGATATTGTTTGTAAAAATATTTAAAGTATTCTGTTTTAGTATATGTTGTTATAGCGGCAACAAAAATACATAATCTGTCAAAATTTCAACAGTCTAACTATCACAGTTCATAAGATACAGCCTGGTGACAGACCGACGGACAGCGAAGTCTCAGTAATAGGGTCCGTTTTTCACCCTCTGTTTAGGAGACCCGAAAAAGTAGCCATTTGTATGTTAAACATTATACTTATTTTTATTTATTAACTTACATTTATTTATTTTCTCAATTACAGTTTCCTGTAACAGTAGTTGTCATATTTAAGTAAAGCGTATTATCTATAGATGTCAAGATAATAGTATCATACTAAATAACGCCTCACAAATTTGAAAATCACTTGCCAAATAGTAGACCGTTCAATAAGACTAAACATCTACTTCTCGGGCTATGTGTGCTCCGACAGACAATGAATAATATAATATAACAGTTCCAAGTCAAACGGGATTGGTATATCTTGGCTATGGGGCTCGAAACAAAAATTTTAAATGCCGTATGATTAACTGATGATTTTTTATCTCAACCGTCATAAAACACTGTCAAACTGGCAAACATTCTAGAGAAAATTATTGGATCTGCCTACTTGGGTATTTGAAAATCTAGATTTCTATTGGTCAATTTTTCAGTTTTTTGATGAAAACCAGTGTTATAATGAGTATCATTATGAAACTGAAAATTGGCATTTAAAACAAGTCAAAGTATAGGAGTAGAAAAATATATTATTATTCTTAAAAACAAACAAAGAAATGAGAAAACAAATTCATTTATAGTTTGAAGTATGATTGACACTTACGTTACAGATTTAGTTATCTACAGAACGTTGCCATATGTTGCTTTCGTTTATTTGGGCTTCAAGCACTTGTGCGTGACGCCTCAGTCGTCACGACTTTTGAGCAGATCGAACACGATTTTTTAGGATCCTCAAAACCACCTGACATGTGCCAATGCCAATGAATTTCCTGTGTTGTTAGAAGAACAGTTTTCAATTATAATGTTTTTGATAATACAATTTTGCATATTTAGGTATTTTTAGTGAGGTTTAAATAGTATTAAATCGTAATCGGCACAATCTTAACCTTTAAATAAACGTCAAGCCGGACAAACGTCAAATATTTAATGTCCGTGGACTTTTCGGTATGTGCTTGAGGGGCAAGGGGAAGGTAAGACTAGGCGTCACGCCCGGTAATAAACGAACGGAATTCAGTCACTACGAGCTGCTACTAGCAGCCAAAAGTAAATAATCGAAAGCACCTATGTGTGTCCGCTCGATTTGTCACGGAGCTGTCATGTCTTGTCTGGTTAAGTTATGACTTATGAATACCGTGAAGAAACGGTTATTTGATGTTTCTAAATACGGGTGTAAGAGTACTTTCATCAGTCTCAACATTCTCTATAAAAAGTATTTTTATAGACAATGGTCTCACTGATATTTTTCTTTTATAATTAAAATCTCTTTGAATTATTATTATATTTTTTTAATTCTAGTTCAATATGAAACCGGCCCTGTAATATTCATTTTATATTTCACTTGTACATCCTACGTAGACTATAAATTTATACGCCGGTCGAAATTGTCACCGAATGAATATGAAATAGTGTTAAGATCTGTTGTGTTCACTTGTCGAGAGATGACCGCCACCTTATGTAGTTACAAAGTACATGTGGGCGATTCTTTTAACTTTATCAAATATATACGTACATAGATTTTTTTCGTAATCCGAGACAAGTCACAAGAGAGGAATGCGGGTAGGATAAATCATTCTCCTAGACACAAAAATGTGCATCAGTGATGAACAAAATGTATTATTCATGATACAAACTAAAGTTTAATTGAGAAAATATATAATACCGGGTGATTAAAAAAAGGCAACGGGGTACCGTATGTCCTAGAGTTTATCGTTGTCGAACTAAAAAGGGAAATAGTTCTTAATTTGACAATAAACTAGTGATAGGAAATATTACGAAAAATTTTTCCTGAACCTGATACGTAAAGACGTTTAATTTTACGATTTTCAATAAATATATTTAGAACGTAATCTTAAAAATATCCTTCCACAAAAAGAATACAGTTTCACTTGTTAGCAAAGCGAAAAACGGGAAAAATACTCTTAACAAAATTCGGCGAAGCATTTTTCACAGTTTAAAATGGAGCAATGTCAATAAATTCACATTCGTAGAAGAGAAAAAGGGACATTTATGGAGCCAAGAACCGATCTCGCTATTCGCATATTTGATTAAACAAGAAGAACATAAATTTTCTTGTATGGTATAATACAAAATTTACTTTTGTATGAATTTTCTCGGTGTCAACTTTGAATATACTTTTTAGTTTTAGACCACCCTTGAAGATTGTGGATATTGATGTATTTTCTTGCAAAACGGAAGGGAATTTTAAAAATGGTTCAAGCTGTTTGGAGTTTATTAAGATAAATATTTAAAGTGAAACATTTCTTATGAAAATGCACAAACAAATTAGCGACTTTCTAAAATTTTTTCTTCAGGAGATTTTATTGAAAGTGAAAAAGTATAATTTTTTATGCTTAAGTGGCTCCTAAAAACGGTCAATATTTTTAGTGCAACATGTGGTTGCAATATTGGCAGCATAGCATCGTCAAACTTCAAATACAGCATATGAATGGGCAATATACTGAGTAAGATTTAAGTATAGAACGCATTTTGGAGTGTAAAGATGTAGTGAAATGACCGATATTATAATGATCTTTTTTTTTCGGAATAATAATGAACTCTATATATTATGTTTAATGCCTTTTAAATCATTAAGAAAAACTGAATATTTCTCGTATAATGTTCCCTATACCTAAATGCCTTGTTCTCGGATTTATATAGTCCAGTAAATGAAGGGACAAAGCTCCTGAAAAGTCCCTGAAGACTTCAATTTGGGCTCAATTTGTAGGTCACGGCAGGTGTTTTTAAACGAGAAAAAACTTAACGCGATTGAGTTTACGGAAGGGGGGGAAATGGCCCCCTAAACCCTGGAAAATGGGTTTCTCGCTAATATCTGGCTAAATATGCGAATTGGAGAATTTTTCTTTCTTCCAATAAAAAATAAAGATCGTCTTATTATCTACAACAATAGTCCCTATCATTTTTTTCGAAAATTCGATAGTTATCGAGATAATGAGACCTAAAAGTCTCCATATATCAGCTGCTGCTCTGCCGGTAGGAATTCTGCTGTCTATGCATTAACTTGTTATCGGGCGGACGAATTGCTCCATAACTCGGCAAAAAATTGACATTTACCGATGATTCCAAGTTCATCGCAATGGGAAGACCTGTAGCTCTTATTCCATGTGACTTGCAGCTCGTTCGTACTTGACAAAAATATTTGAAAAAGCGGTCAAAGTTTTTTTCACAAGATTTTGAGATTATTTCATTAATTTCTTCATATTTTTTTTATAATAGTCTTCTATCCTAATTTTTTTTGTACCTAATGGAATCTTAGGAGGTCTTGAATGATCTCAGAAATTTTTTTCCAATATCTTTCTTGAGTTTTGATAAGAAATTGATTTGTCTATTCACATTTTCCAGTCGTTTTCGGAGTTTTGTACTATCTGTGGAACAAGCGCGATTTAAAAATGCATCCTCCTATATATTGCTTTTCAATGCACATCATTTTAAAGCTTAGAGTGTCTAGTTTTCGAACGTACTTTTTGATTTTCAATAAAATCCAATCATTTTCCAGAAATCAGGGAAATTGATCACATCGGTAAAAACCGGACTTTTTTTTTAATAAATGAATAAACAAATCAATTTTTTCATCAAAAAACAAGGAAGATATTAAAAAAACATTTCTGAAATCATTCAAGACCTCCTAAGGTTTTATTACAGAAAAAATTAGGATAAAAGACTATTTTTTTAAGAAATATGAACGAATTAATGAAATATTCTCAAAATCTTGTGGAAAAAAACGTTGACCGTTTTTTTAAATATTTTTGTCAAGTACGAACGAGCTGCAAGTTAATTTTAATTTCAATTTTACTCGAGTTGATTTGTTTATTTGAAATTTTATTACCTACTAATTTACTGTTATTGATGTTGTTTTAATACTGTTTTATAATAAAAGGCAATTTTTGTTCTGTATATACGATTAAGAGATATCAATAGGAAAATCAGTTTTCAAAACTGACTGAAAAAACTGGAACAAGATGTCAAAATTTCCAAATTTTAAAAAATAATTGTAACTCCTATACTAAGTTATTAATTAAATGCCAATTTTCAGTTCCATACTGATACTCATTATAACACTAGTTTTCATTATGAAATTTAGGATAAACCAATTGAAAAGGGTTATCTAAAAAAAATTGAGGACGTTACGACCTAAATAATCTAAATAACTAAATTTTAACAATATTTGTTGAGAGAACAGAAAAAATTTTAAATGTTTTAAGATTTCATAAAAAAATAGTATCTTCATTTTTCAAATTATTAGATATTTTTTATAATCCATTTTGAACATGATTCCCTTCAACTAATCCCTTATATCACCTAGTCTGGATGCGTGGTGTACCTATATCTGGAACTTTGTTTATTTCTATACAGTGTATATTTTAGAGATACAGAGCTTACAATTCAATGAATAGTAATTTAAAGAAAACAAGCTTTAATCATACTAACTGTAGTGCTTCTAGGTCAAATCCGTTTTCGATTACATAGTGGAAACTGTAATCAACTCTCAAACTACTCGATCATTTCGGATACGTATAGATACGGTATAAGTTCATAAGCTGGAAGCAAACAAAGTTAAATTTAATATTCCCCATTTATGTGAGGGTCCCAGTAAAGTTAAGTATTATTTCATCACGTTCACAGAAACCGTACGGAATCTAACCCAACCTAACCTAACCTCAACCTTGAAATTGTCATACTGTACAGGAAATTATTAAGAATTATAGACTGGTAGCCCATGGCTCATGTGTGCGTCATTATTTCGAATGGATGCTGTTTTCATCTTCGAGGTTTATGTGAAAAACGAGTAAAAGAAGGCTATTCCCCAAGACCCATGCTGGATAATTGACGATATAGTGCATCTTTGGGTACTACTTTATCAGGAAACAACATGATATACAAATCCAAGTTATAATGCGGGATAATAAAAGGGTGGCAAGAAAAAACAATTGATTTATGTATGCCGAATAAAGTTAAGATTTTGTTATCTTAGAGGATGCTATAATTGAGTTCCAGTAACCGATATCGTATAGTTATAAACTTACGTAGATTTCAATAGAGAAAATAGCTCGGACGAAGCTGATTCATAATTCTGAAAAGTTAGAAGGTTGCAGCTCAAGAATTCCTAATTTTTGAGTTAGATGGTCACAAAACCGATGAATTTTATTCCTCACTTTGTGCTTGTACTTATGTCAATAATAATTCCAGTGGCTTAGAGAACACTGGCCAATCAAATTTTTATCATACTACACTATGAGAAAGTTCAATTTCACCAGCTTCGGCTACCCGAGAAAATAGATTTTAAGTTTCCACGCTAGCTGGCGCTCCAATTGACAAATTGAATTGTTAATCCCACTTATGATAGCATATAAGTGATTTCTTAATCTTAAGCTTAAACACCATAAAACGTCAGTAGAAAAATAAATTTTTAGCAGTTTTCAATGTCTTTAAATTCAATCATAAGTCGTATTTTGATGTTTGTTTGAAGTTATGGATGCTGAATCAGATAAAATAATGTAATGTGTAAGCGTTGGTATCAGGTAAATGCAATATTTATATGATGAAATAAAATTTTTATGAAAAGAATATTACCAACAATTATTGTGTAGGATAAAAAATTATGTGTAAACCATGGCAGTAAAGTGCTTTTCCAGGCCTCAAGATGTGGCCATATCTTCTTTCGGCCTGAAAAATTCCACTTTACCGCCTAGGTATACAAAATACTATTTTTGTCACATGAATAATTATTTCAAATTTTTAATGTATTAGGCCACCAAACAATAATCTACGAGGCTTGTTAAATTGAAACCCATCTTTGGTCCAGGAAAAATTTATTGACAAGTACAGTTACAAATAACTACCACTACAATTGAGGCACATATCCCACTGTTTTACCAACCGATGTATACCCTGCTTATAGAATTCTTGTGGCTGCTGCTGGAAGAATTCTTTCACAGCGTTTTGTACTTCTGCGTTCGACTGAAAACGGTTACCGTTTAACGCCTTTTTTAGTGGCCCAAAGATGTGAAAATCGCAAGGCGATAAATCGGGACTATAGGGTGGATGCTCTAATATCGTCCATTTCTTTCGTTGCAGATTTTCTTTCACTACGTTGGCAACATGAGGCCGAGCATTATCACATTTGGACGGATTGTTAACAACAAACGCCATTTCAAAGTCACAATACTCAAAATCGCTGTCAAATATAAACGAAATAAACAGATCAGTGTGACGTTTGCATACACTACTAATGTTGGAAAACGTCAGTTGAATGATTACAATTGTTTCCAAGGCTAACCTGACCAAAGATGGGTTTCAATCATGGAGCTAGTATTAAGAGGAGTCGCTACGCCTGTCATAAAAGTGGTATCGGTTTCACCATTTTACTACCACTACTCTGTCAACTTGACATTAGTATTGTTTTGTGGATATGAATTGGGTATTTTTGGATTTTCTTTTTGTTGGTGTCGTTTTTTTCTATTTTAATAATTGAACAATAATGGTTTCTTGTGCTTCACGAAGTTGTACAAGTAGAGACAGTGTAAATACGAAAAAATCATCAGGAACAACATATCATAGGTTAGTAAACAATCGAAACAGGACTGAACTGGAATATATTTCTTTGTGCTTCGATAAGTTTTATTTAACTTAATTAATATTTAATGTTTGTAGATTTCTTAATCAATAAGAGATATGTGGTTGAAATTTGTGAAAAGAGGTTCTTGGCAGCCAACAAAATACCTACAGTGTTTCTATATTATCAATTTCATCTTGTCAAAAGGACGGTAATGTGCACTTTAACGAAGAAAACCACCTCTAATCAAAAATTCAAAAAGCCGCTACGCTATACCTAGGTGAAAAAGAATTTCACTAGTGAATATATTTTTTTTTCTACTAACGTGCGGAAAGTGAATCTTTTCCGCACTAAAAAGCGTGCGGAAAGAGTCACTTTTCCGCACTAGTGCGGAAAAGTAAATTTGTCAAGTTTTTGGGGAGTATACTGACATTTTAATATTTAAAATACATATTTGTATGATTGTAGTTTACCAAATGACTGAAAAATTGATAAATTTATTATAATTCTGCTATAATTTTCAATAAAAAAAACTTATTTTTTAATCATTTTTAAATGGCCTTGGTATAAGCCTCATTGAATGAATGTCAAATAATAATAATTAGTTTGTTGATATGTATTTAATAGGAAATGTTTCTTTATGTTAACTTTTGAGCTTATTTCCGCATGCTAGTAGAAAAAATAGTGTACCTAACACGTGCGTAAAGTGACTTTTCCGCACGCGATTGCTGGCCGAACTCCGCTAAAGCGTCGTTCGGCCATCTGCAATAGCGTGCGGAAAAGTATCACTTTCCGCACTAGTTAGGTAAACTACTATATTGATTGAAAATTTAAATAGTCCGGCTCTGCCGTCGACGCCATATTGCTAACATGTCACTCATGTGATACCACTTTCCTATTATAAAATAGTCGACTGTGTCATCTCCTCTTAATAGTAGCTCCATGGTTTCATTTGCACAAGCTGTGTATATCATTGGAAAAGAATGTACACATCAGGTTTTCTTGTGACATTAATACATTAGTTTTTGTGAAAAATACAAAGATCAGCTATATTTAGAGACATTTTATTGCTTATTTTACAATAAACTTCGATTTTCGTAAATATTTAGCATTTGGTAGGACAATAATCTGCTAGCATTCAACCCATTTATCCTGCTCTAGCATTTTTCCATTGAAGAAATGTTCTGATGGAACCTCTCGCAACAATCAAATTGGCCGGAAGAATATCCAAATGTATTTTTTAGGACATATTACACCTAGAGCTTTATATAATATTCATATCATTCATTAATTCTTGGTAATTTTTTGCTTTTTTGGTTCCATGAACATTTTGGACCACATTCACAAAACATCACTATATAGGCGAGTTTTTCCTGATCATTCAGTTTTCTTTTGAAACTCTTATCATTCATTAGTTGCCGAATTTGTGGACCTACAAGAAATTTTTTTTCGCCAAAATGAAGTTATTCAACCAGGAACGTATATGAGGTGAGAAATGAATGTATAGCTGTCACAAAAAAACTGAATGTGATGAAAAAAAAATTATTATATATTTTCAATAAGGGTACACTAACAAAACGAAAAATCATCAAGTTACTGTGACAAAAACAGAGTTTACTAGTGTGATTAGATATATTTTCAAATGTAAATATTGTAACTTTATCTTGGTGGTAGATTTCATGAATTGTTAATGTTTTGAATCATCCTAAAGGAGTATATTTACATAAAGCAAATATTTAGTGATAATCCTGAAATATTTCTTAGACATTTTTAATGAACTTTAATAAACTTCATCACCTAATTACCCGAAAAGCCGTGGAAATTATACCTTTAATTACCTTTACTTGGAATTTATTTTCCCTGCTGTTGTTGTAAATGCTAATCACAATAATTTATTTCCAAGTCAAATTAGATAAATTAGTATTTCCAGCAAGAGGTTGAATCAAAATATTGATTTTAGAAAGTAACAAACATATTTTGCGGTGCGTATCTTCAATTTATATTTCTAAGCAAAAGATTAAATTGAAATATTCACTTGAGGAAGGTATAGAAAATATTTCCGAGTCCGTATCTTTGAATTATGCCTTGTCCGATGTTCTTTATAGTGAAGCGAAATTAGAGCTTGAAATCACTCCGTATAACTAAAAGAAGCTAATAGATTTTGTAGAGAACACAATTTTCACACTATTTTACGTAAGCCAGTTTTCAGCAAACGACAAACTACTTTTTATTAGTGAAAGCAAATGAAGCCAAAATAACAAAGTAATTTTTCAAAAATTAAATTTCAGTAGGTATTTGGGAGCACAAGCAAATGCCTTCTCGTGACGACGCTGCAAGTCTTCTCCGGGCCGGCCGGCACGTACAATATCGCTCTCTTCATTTCTCGTTTGCCGTTTCACTTTCTTATCAATTTTTAACCCTCGCTTATCAATCCTCAGTATCACACAGATCAGTTCAGTATTACTTGTATTCGTTGTATTCTGCCTGTTTTTCACGTTGAATTTTTTCTTGGTCGTTCATTTATGTTCAGATCTAAAGAAAACGACCATATATTTTGTTTTTTCTTTGATTAATTTGCAGTCCTAAAATGTTTGCTTGTTCTGCGAGATTTTTTGTAATTTTAGTGAGCTCTTTCTTTGATTTTGCCAATACTGTCAAGTCATCTTAAATTCTGACGTTTATTAAAAATGAGTCGATTTGGATTGTAATTTCCATTGTACCAATTTACCAATGAATACATTGCTTATATTCACTCAACAAATAATCGTATCGAATACAATACGTACTTCAAAATAAATACAGTTATACACCTCTATTTTCTTGCATAATTACAAATCGTGTCAGTTTGACAGAATAATCCCGCTTCCCGGTCGGATTATTTAAACTGTCAAACTGACACTCTTTGTAACTATGCAACAAGTTATCGATGTATAACCCAGGAGCGCTATTCTGTAACTCATTTCGGAGAGAAATCGGTATCGGTAAGACTCAGTTATCGACAGCCGTCGGTAAGTCGCATGTGCGGCATTCTGTATACCTTTTCACCGACCGATATCGCGAATTCGAGTCGATGAGAATCGGTATGTCTACCGTGATCTAATGAGCCCCACGGTAACCGTTATCGATTTCCGTTGAAAGGAAATTTTCATTATTTGTTGATGTTTGGCTGGAATTGCGGATTATTTAAGTGACTTTTTAATATTTGAAGAGTAACTATATTGTGTATAGTGTCTAATCTAGTGTTTTATAAGTCCTTCCCATCTTTTACACAAAATTTCCCTTCAGTTAAATTTGAATGTACTGAATCAAATGATCCCTCTGAGCGGTATTATAACGCTGAGTTTTGATAGAACAAGAAACTCCTTTAAAATAATTAATATCTGTTCTTATCCTATCTTTGAAACTTAAAAAAAGAGATATATGTTAACGCCAGATCAATTCTTAATTCTTAATAATGCTAGTTGACTCTTAATTTCGAGTTTTTGAAGTTGTTAATGTTAATATAAACATGAATTGTATCGTTTATGCTAACAGATAAAAAATATGTCACTATCACTATCTATTATCTAATTATATAACCCTACTTTCCAACGAAACCAAAATATAACCTTTAATCTTCTTCTTCATTTTTTGAGCTATATCCTGAGGAATAATTTACCCAGTTAACCTCCAAACTTTTGTTTGTTTACAAATTTGACAGTTTCTCTCATCGCTCATTGGCCACATGTACCGAATCGAGTGACGTCACTTCTATGCCGATAATTTTTGGTTGCAATTCCGAGCGTCGAAAGCAGTGGCATACAGAATAGCGTTATACTAGCCCCGTCGGCAGCGCAACCGATGGCTGTTGTTAGAATACCGATACCGACGACTGTCAATGCCGCGTACAGAATAGCGCTCCAGGAGCGCTATTCTGTAACTCGTTTTGGAGAGAAATCGGTATCGGTAAGACTCAGTTATCGACAGCCGTCGGTAAGTCGCATGTGCGGCATTCTGTATACCTTTTCACCGACCGATATCGCGAATTCGAGTCGATGAGAATCGGTATGTCTACCGTGATCTAATGAACCCCACGGTAACCGTTATCGATTTCCGTTGAAAGGAAATTTTCATTATTTGTTGATGTTTGGCTGGAATTGCGGATTATTTAAGTGACTTTTTAATATTTGAAGAGTAACTATATTGTGTATAGTGTCTAATCTAGTGTTTTATAAGACCTTCCCATCTTTTACACAAAATTTTCCTGCAGCAAAATTTGAATGGCTCTCCATGTACTGAATCAAATGATCCCTCTGAGAGGTATTATAACCCTGAGTTTTGATAGAACAAGAAACTCCTTTAAAATAATTAATATCTGTTCTTATCCTATCTTTGAGACTTGAAAAAAAGAGATATATGTTAACGCCAGATCAATTCTTCAATGCTAGTTGACTCTAAATTTCGAGTTCTTGAGATTGTTAATGTTAATATAAACATGAATTGTATCGTTCATGATAACAGATAAAAGATATGTCACTATCACTATCTATTATCTAATTATATGACCCTACCTTCCAACGAAACCAAAATATAACCTCTAATCTTCTTCTTCCTTTTTTGGGCTATATCCTGAGGGATAATTTACCCAGTTAACCTCTAATCTTCAACGTGAACTTTTGTTTGTTTACAAATTTGACATTTTCCCTCATCGCTCATTGGCCACATATACCGAATCGAGTGACGTCACTTCTATGCCGATAATTTTTGGTTGCAATTCCGAGCGTCGAAAACAGTGGCATACAGAATAGCGTTATATTAGTCCCGTCGGCCGCGCAACCGATGGCTGTTGTTAACATACCGATAACGACGACTGTCAATGCCGCGTACAGAATAGCGCTCCTGGGTAGGGGATTTCCGAAATCGCGAGGGTGCTGCCATTTAGGAAGTCCCGTCAGTACTAAAATTTCTAATTCAGTGAGAACTGTAACGCCGTTAGTGGTAGTTGCAGATTCTTCCACAATATATATCAGCGCTGATATCCTAAAGTGTTATCTATGGTCGCGTTCATCACAACGTAGCGCTACCGAAGTGATCATCAATTTCCTGCTGAACGCGTGTTTTGTTAACTGATCAGTTTGAGCAATGTGGTATCAGTCGCCATTTTTTCAATCAGAATTAAAATACGCTACACGCTACCGATTGATGATGAACTGTCATTTATGACATATGTTGGAAACATTATTATAAATATCTTTGTTTGGAGATATTTTAGTTTGTATTTCAGTGAAAATGAGTGAACAGCTGGAGGTGACTTATTATTTCATTAATAAATTGTATAGTGTGTCAGGAAATTCAACTCTTCATAGTATTCTCCAAAGTGGGAAGCTCTATTTTTTGTAATTAAATCCCATTTTTTAATGGTTAGAAGTAATACCTATTTCATAAACTGTCGTATATATCAAATAAAATTGAGTTGTTGTTGTTGTTGTATTCATTGACATTTGTTACATATATGTCGATGGTTTTATTAGCATGTTCAGCAGAATTACGAACTGATGGATCATTCTAAAAATCGCTACCTGATCAATTTTGTTTGGATGAACGCGACCTATGATCATCTATGATCCTAAACTGACAACTGCCTGACGTATCGTGAGTTTGTCCAATTTTGCTTATTTTTGTGTGTGTGTGTGTGTGTTGAGTATTCGTAGTTGGTTTTTTTTGTTTATAGTGGGACTTTTATTTTAAGAGACAATGTCGAGAATATATTTTGTGTGAAAGACTGTAATGTGAGGTGCACCCGGTAAGCTCTAGCTTTATAAAAAACATGCTTCATTAAATGAAAAGTGACAGAAGTATTAGTTATTGTTGTTGAATTCCTAACATTTATTTTTCTTCATGTTTGTCATTGAAATATGTGAAAAACGTTCCATTTATTGTATACTTTTTTTATTCAATAAAATATATAAGCTTGATGATTATTGCTTTATTTCTCTCACTCCAGGCATTATATATGGTCAATTTTTTGACATTTGATTTAATTTAACTTGACTATTTGATTGTTATTAATGTAATATCAATCTAATGTTGAGTAACTTTAGATGAAATATCATAAAATGGACCATAAAAGCCATTTTGCAATAAAAGTAAAATTACAGTAATTTTGAATATGCCGCCAAAAACTGTACAATTACAGGAATCTTCTTTTTCGGCTGTTAGTGAAGTTCACAACCATCTGATTTGTGTTAGAGGTACTGACGGGACTCTCAAGGTGGCGCCACCCGTACAAGTAGGGGGCGCCACGGGTCAGTTTCCCATCCATAAGTATTTTTTTATCTATGGTGTAACCTGATTATTTTAAAGTACTCATAGTATTACTACTGAAAATGATTTTCTTTGTTCACTAAAGCGTCGATTATCTAGCTCGGCTTGGTTTTCGAAAATAGCCTCATTACTCCCTCGTTTTTCACATGATCTCGATGGTGTTTTCCATTCGAAACTACATGTGCCATGGGCAACCGGTCCATTATATGTTCTTTTCCATTCAAGAGAACATTCCTTTATTATCTTTCTAATGATGTTTTAAATAAAGTATTTTGAAAGGAATATTTGTTCAATAAATATGTCATGTCATTCTTAACTTAACATGCTGGCAAGAGACAACAAAGAGTTTCTAATATGGGTGCTGGCACATGAGGGGATTGCAGAGGATGAAATGACAGACCAGCTAACTGGAGAAGGTTCTAAAGGAGCCTTTACAGGTCCGGAACCGTTTTGTAGAATCACAAAGGATAACATAGGAGGGGAAGTCGGGAACTGGCTAGTTAGGAACACCAACTCGAATGAAGGCTGATACAATGACACCTCCATAATAAGAGTTTACTGAATAGGGTAGACAAGGAATTCTCGTCCAGGCTGTTGAAACAGGGCTAGAGGAATTTGAAGACAGTTACCGACCTGGTGACTGGACAGTGTACCCTGAGGAAGATACGATGAAACACCTACTCACATACTTTGCTTCTGAGAGAACTTACAAGGACTCAGACGGAAGCAGTTTGGAGTGGAAATAATACAACTACTGAGATCCCTTCAGATAAACTGGTGGATTATATGGAAGACACGAAGCTTCTGGAATGGAAGTAGGTAGATAACATGGGTAATGGTACAAAGATTCAGTTCAAGTGCATGGGCTGTTGAGCCTAACCCAAGTATAAATAATGAATGAATGTCTATCAAACTGTAACGATAAGTGACTGATACAACCTAAGCATAACATATGAATCTTCACAATTTTGAGAAAGAAGACGACAGAATAATTATGATGGTCCTATTTCAACCCTTATGTAGCTAACTTCTTTTTCAGGGTATGAACGTCACAGCAGACCATCGGAAACCCTCAACATTTGAATGCTTGGCTCAATTATTAATATAATTAATAAATTAATATAATTCTTGAGTTATCAGGTGAATAAATTGAATATTTTTGAAAAGTACCCTTTTTTTTTTGAAGAATAGATCTTACGTTCTACCAAATGAAACATGGAAAAAAGTCAAATGGTTCAAGGTCCGGTGGCTGATCTGAGCATTATTCTATTGTTATATAATTTTATTTGTTTCCGGACAGCGAAATATCACAGGCTTTATTGAACTGCATCGGGATGCGGTTTTACAATGAATCGGATATTTGATTGAAATATACTAAACTGTGAAATGTTAATGAGAAAACGAAATCATAGGCTGGTGAATCGTGTGTTTGTTTGAATATTAAACATGTTATTCGTAAGCACGTATTTAATCACGGAAATTGATGTCGGTAGATATTTCAAATGCTGCTTTTACTACAGATTAATTGATAATAATCGTAGAATGAGTGTTATTAAAAGCTTCTTGTTAATCTATTCGGACGTACACATACCAATTCAATTAATAATACGTTTGTGTCGAATGACATAATGCTCATTATATGAATGTATACAGAGTGAGTGGTAATTATTGATTCGAGTAGCTGAAGCACTCAACGTTTTGTGTATATTTTGTATTCACTAAATATATTTTGTTTGTTAACTTATTGATAACGTTGGTAAGTCATTGATTTTTTTGATGGATTCAGCTGAAGAGTGAGAAGTTCGAGAAGTGGCTGCATGATCTTTTTTTTCCAATTTTCCTTTTTTTTCGGTCCGAGATAGGAAGCTCATGTTCGATTGTGCCCTAATCAGTACCCAGACCATGTTGGGCTCATCCCCAAGAAAATTTCTACCAACCAAACCCACCTTAAGCTCGCCGTTACTTCCGCCTCGGAATCACTACCCTAGCTATCAACCCGTGATCTTCTCCCTTCTATCACTTCTAACTCTCACATGCCATATCGAGTCCTTCTCTTTTCTCAATCATACTTTCCACTATGCTACTCATCTCCATCCATTTCTCCTCGTTCCTCAACAATATTTCCACCATGTTTTCCCCTAGTTAATTTTTAAACTTCCTCGTTCTTCCAGCATCTAAACACATGTCCCATATCATCCTTCATTTCACATCTCTCGCACACCCCAGTCTTTTTTTTCCAATTTTGTGGAGGTAACCTACTCGCTACCCATGTCCAGTGAGCACCTTGGTGAAGAAGTAGTTCACCTCCCCGAATTTTCGGTCCACACAATTACTCCTGCTATCAATCGCCCCTTTTAGCGCGTCTTCATACTCATCCCACCTTTTCTCCATTTCCTCATCCATCCATTCATGTACTTAATCTCTGGTTGCCCCCTCTAGCGCTTCTGTCTGGCTCTAGCCATCACGTCCAATAGATAGAACCTTGACAGCAACGCTATTTGTAAGCTGGAAGTTCTGAGGCGTCACTTCTAAGGGTGTTTATGATGTTGGACTAATGCTCATTATCCATTCTCAGTAAAGGCTTGATGGATGAGGACTACTCCTACAGCGGCACTGGAGACAATGCTAGACCTTCCCCCGCTACATTGTGTCATAATGTGCGAAGCAAGGGCAGCACTAACTCGACTGGAAAAAGCATCAGACCATGACATGGCACATGGGAGAGGACACACAGAGATAAAGCATGTGGATGATGACATTTTCAAAATGCCAACAGACCACATGACCACCAGATAAATAATTCGCAAGAACTTCGAGATTGTCATCAAAGATCGAAAGGAGCTTGAGGAAGAGAACGCACCATCACTTAGTAGAGCGAATGAACTGATCTGGTATACAGACGGATCAAAAAATGAGCTCGTCACCGGAGCGGGCATATACAGCAAGACGAGCAAATATGAAGGAATCGTCTCGCTAGGAAAATACGCCTCTGTATTTCAAGTAGATAAGAGGTCTATGCAATACTTGCATGTGAAAGCTATAGGGTGACATCTCGGCTAGTATGGGAATGCGGCGAAGAACTTAGAAGACTGGCGACTCGGAACAGTGTAACACTGGAGTGGGTCCCAGGTCACAAAGGAATCGCAGGCAATGAAAAAGCTGACGAACTCGCAAGAGTAGGATCGTCAACTCTGATGAACGGACCCGAACCTGCTGTGGGCATCCCCAGATGCTTAACGAGGTCATGGTTGAAAGGGTGGGTGAAAGAACAACACAATAAACACTGGAAGAATACGCCCAGGCAAATACATGGGAAGAAATTCATAAAAGAACCATCAGAAAAAGTAGCGAAAGAACTGCTCTCAATGAGCAGGAACAAACTACGCACCATAACGGGGCTACTTACGGGACACTTTCCCACAAAGGAGCACCTAAACAAAATGGGGCTGTATAACGGAGACTTTACATGCAGAAGATGCAAAAAGGATACCGAAACAGCTCTGCATATACTATGCAACTGTGAGTCGCTGGACCACAGAAGGCAGAAACTGTATGGCAGAACCCAAATGACTCCAGAAGACTTCTACAACCAACCAGCAAAGAACCTGTATGAGCTAATACAGGGAGCGGATTGGCTGAATAGGTTGTAGTCAGAACACTAGGATTATCCACAATAAGCCCAGGAGGCTGAGGTGTTGCCGGCGAAGGGACGGCTCCTTTTGAAAAAAAAGGCTTGATAGAGTTGGCTGTTGGACAGTGATTTTGATTAATTGTTGTAAACCAACATCCTTTTTAGTTACTCACGTCTGTCGACCGCTTAGAGTGATTTGTCATTTTTACTTCTTTTGTATTTAATCTTGCCTCCTCTGCTGCTTTTTCAGTCCGTTTCGAAAGTTTGCCTTTTTTCCTACTGGACTGTTTTCGTTCTATTCACTTTATTGTTTTTTGTTCCATGAAGAATTTAGTGTTAAGAATAATGTATCGGATACTATTCCTGATGAACTATCAACCATTAGAATTTTAAAAAGACGAACTGGACGAAAACTAGGATACCTTTTTTTAGGCACATCTGCAAATTCCTTGGTTTTGCATTACGAGCATCTCTGCTAGACTTGAAGATGTTAGTAAAAATTATTTTACACTTCATAAAATACATCTCACATTTTCTTGCAACTCAAATATCCTACCTCTAATATAAATACATAGTTTGCGTCCCGGGAAAAAACGCACAATTAGAGTATTTCCAATTGGTTTTTGTTAAATTTGTGCTGGGAAATATTGAATTTCGACTCATTTCGGAGTACATCTCTTATTACATCTTCAACAGCCCCTCTTTCATCAGCCTGTGAGAGGCATACATACAATATAATTAATTCAAAATTTCAAACAATACTTAATTTAGACAAACCCTCGAGACTGCTCCGCTTTACGCATTCCACATGCAAATTTAACTTAATAACTGTATTCTCGAAAGTCGTAATGGATTATTCGTGTAAATATGCTCTTAGAATGTCGTAAAACACACAAATATGCCTAAAGAGGTCGCGTTAAGAGGAAAACTGAAGATATGAACGAAAAGAACATGAAAAGGAAAGGGTTGTTTACCTTTCACTGTTTTAATTTATTCCTGGATCGTTTTAGATACATTGATTTCACGTGAAGTTGGTTCATGGTAATTCGATTGAACTCACAACTGAAACTATACAGAAAGAAAATCATTATGGCACAGAATAAATATTTGCTCCACGGTGGGTACCAACTTTCTTTATATGCTTTTCTAGTGTATTGAAAGATAAGATAATTGTTTTAAAAATGGTTCGCGACATGGAGCACTTCCCATATACTCAAAAGTTTCCCTCCTCTTTTATGTTGAACGGTGATACTTAGACTAATGACATTTTGGGACCTCATGGCGAGTGACACCTCGTTTAAAAGGAATTCAGGATACCTAATCAACCATACCATTTTTTTTTGAATCTACGATGTTTTTGATGGTTATAATAAATAAACACTAAACTTTGAGTTTCACTTTCAATTAATAATGATTCAAAAGTCAGCCTATGGTTAATTGTCTAGAAGTTGAAGTGTTTTAATTGACTTTTTCAATTATTGTTCAAGTTGAAGTATATGCATAAACAAAATGGTACGTGCTTTAGCTAGCAAAGTAATGGCTATCTTATTTATTGGTGAAAGTGGAAACAATTTTCATGCGTTGGAACGTATTTTTAATGATAGATACCCAGATCGAAGCTTTTTCAGAAGTTTTAACAAACATGATGCCAAACGATTGGGTCAACCAAATATTGGTATAGATGAATAAATTGATATAGTTGCAGAAATTTTAGTAAACCCTTCTTTTTCCACAGCCCAAGTAGCATCTACCTGTGGAGTCAGTCATAGTATACCTAATTCTTTCCACAATTTAAGAAACTGACCTGACCTGAGATAGGCTAATGAAATGTAAAGAAGCCATAAAAGTATTAGCCGTGACAGGGTCGTATTGATTTTGTTGGCGAATAATAAATTATTACCTGTTTTGAAGGGACAACGAGAAAATTTCGTAAGATTTCAGGTGTATCAGGTATTTTCCTAAAAAAATTTGCGGTTGTTTAATTTCACTGTTATGTAGGTACAGAAATAATAAATTTTGTCCACGACCACCTAATAATAAGTCAATATTTTACCTCCTAACTAAAGGTATATGCTACCCATATATCAACTGTCGTGAATTATGGTTCATAATACACTGTAGTGTATTATGGTTCATAATTCACGACTAGTGATGGGGGTATAATATGAAATAAACTATTAAATCTGTGTATTTTGTTCAGGAAATTTGTTTCTGGCATATATCGTATCTATAAAATATTGTAATTTTTAGTATTGATACTTTTCATAACGATATTTTCTAATATTGAGTATTTTAAAACAATATATTTATAACGGTACGTTGTATTGATACTTTCTACAGTATCGCCCATCTCTCTAGATGTCAAATTATTTGAAGTAGCTGCCACAACATTTTGAGGTTAGTAATGACTTTTATTTATTAATAAATAAATTAAGTGTCGTGGACAAAGTATAGTATTCTACTCGCAATTTATGGCCATAATTCACTTGGGTGACTTGCGCCCCTTGCCTGCGGCTCGTGACGCAAACGTCACCCATCGTGAATTATGGCTATCATAAATTGCTCGTTTAATAATATACTATTTTGTGTTCTTAGAGAATATACCACGTTTTTAAGACGAACTTAATAAAGTAATGGTAAAAAAAATGATCCTTAAATATTAACGATATAATCCAGATTTTCCAATATTAAAATTTTGAAATTGGGAAGAAATTTTTAAATTTTATAACAGTATAAATTTCAGTGTTAAAATCAAACGAAAATTAATTGTGGAATACAGATACCTATGTTGTATTACACGCCTTTGCGATTATATCGATAATTTTGCAAAACAGATTATTAGAGTAACAGTAAATACTAATAATGATGTCGGTAGTGCTAATATCGCCAAAATCTATATAAATGCGTATATTGCGAAACAAATTATCGCTCAATAAAACGTATTTGCTAATGAGTAGTTTCCAAATTAGCCGCAATTTTAACAAAATTGGATAATACAAGGCTGTTTTGTCGCAGGTACAGTTTTCATTTCCAAATTGATTTAATTTTTGTTCCGTTTTGTTAATAACGCACTCACTATCTCTAATTTATGATCTGATATGTAATAATTCAGTTCTATAGTTTCAAAAAGAACTAAATTTTATTGAATCTCTCTGGTCAGTTGCCGATATGGGTATATGGTCAAAGATTACAGAATAAAATATTTTATTCTGTAATCTTTGATATGGTTTGTGAACAATGCGCACATTCTAGTAATACAGTTTCAAAATTTTCGTTACTATTTTAAAAATATAAACGAATGGAGCTATAGAAGCGAGCACAAACTGACTTTATTTTTGGAGTTTATTCATGTTAAATCACAGAATAATCTTCACTCACACAGAAGGGATATCTTTCGACACTTCCAAGAAATATAAAGTACCTAGGGTTATCAAATGTAACTATTGTAATTCTGACTGATTGTATTTCAAATATCGCAATTTTTATCAAAATAATTTACATAACCAATATTTTTTCATCAAAGTGGAATTCTTTAGAAACAATTAGCTTCATTCAAAAAAGAGAAAAGTAAATTCCACAAAGTAAGGGACCACACACTAAATTCAAGTAATCAATTTTAATTTGGCATTGATGACAGTAGGTTATTTGTTCCAACCCGTCGAAAAACCGTAACATTACGATCACGCTCATGCGCAGTGATTAAAATGCGTTCCAACCGAGACGTGATGGTTTATCGGACGATCCTATTTGCATTCCAACCTGCCTTTGGATCATTTATGTAACGGTTTCAGAACGGTAATTTCGATACACGGCTCAAATTGAATACCGTTTGGACTGGTCTGCGCATTGATACTGTATTGAATTAAACAGCTGTTTTATCTGTCATTTAGCTTGGTTATGTTTCTTGCATTCCTTTAACCGTTTTGTCCCATTTTTCGATTTTTAATTTTTTTAGCTAATGTTTTGTGTGGCGTTTGGTACGTTACGGTATATTAATCTTGCTTTAGTAAAGAAAGTTCTATGTAAAAATTAGTGACAATGGAATTAGCGATTTTTTACAAGCAGTGAAGATGATTTGGAATTAATTCCCAACAAAAGAGTTAAGAATGAAAATTATTTGGGCGAAAACTTAATTTGAAGTAGATCCCAACTTAATTAGTTAATAATGTTGTGAATTGGGCTGATACATCTTTTAAAAATATTATTTCATAAAATAGCTCCATACATACATTATTATATTCTAATTAATCTTACAGATCCTGGGACCCTATTCTCAAACCGTGACATATTTTGTCGCATGCGAGAAATCCTCTTTGTCGAATATAATCGGAATATTCTTATTCTCAAATGTCACCTTCGCAAATTTTTGATAGACAAATTGTAGAATGGTCAAAGGCAGTCGACAAATTTATGTCGAATACGAGAATTTCATTATTTGCGAAATTTATAGGTTAACGTTATACATGTCAAAAGTGAAAACACTCAAAACATTGCTTAATACTTTTGTTAGGTTCTGTTTCAGAAATTTTTGTAGAGAGAAAATGGCACCTTTATTAATTGCTATTGAAAATTTAGAAAATCAAGAAATGTATCAGCGGCCTCGAGAGAGACGAGGAATATATAGGAGCGCTTTTACATTTTTATCTGACAGAAAGTTTATTAAAACGTTCAGATTAACTAAAGAATTAGCTAGAGAGCTAATCATTATTCTAGAACCCTTAATAGATCAAGGGAATCGTGCATCTCTTGAAAATTTTCCAGATAAAAGAGGCTCATTGCATTAAATTTATTATTGTTTATTTTTGGTTTTTTGGTGCAATAATTTTTTTTGGTTTCACTTTCCATGTTTATCTTGTTATTCTTGTTCTACATTCAAGTAAGTACATTGTACATTCTAGCTTCTAACAAATAACCAAAGCATTACTGTCATCACAGATCATATAACTACTACTGTCATTCCATTATTTTACAACTTTACAAGAGAAGTGGCATGGAACACGATATAATATCGAAATTTCGGTGTTGCCAGTTCATGTTAT
>CAJUYG010001461.1:51640-69340 GCA_910591675.1 Galerucella calmariensis
TACAATGTAGGTTTTGTATTTATTCTTGTTCATTTTTGCAATTCTGTAAAGTTCTTTCCTTAGTGGATCTTTTGGAAACTTTTGGAATATTTTTCGAAATAAGCCACTCCATACGCCAACGACTTGTGGGCAATGCTTCTCGTATAATAAAGTAATGGTAATAAAAATGATACTTAAATATTAATGATATAATCCAGATTTTCCAATATTAAAATTTTGAAATTGGGAAGAAATTTTTAAATTTTCCTCTGTGTAACAGTATAAATTTCAGTGTTAGAATCAAACGAAAATTAATTGTGGAATACAGATACATATAGCTACTCTTTCAGTTGTATAACACGCGTTTGCGATTATATCGATAATTTTGCAAAACAGATTATTAGAGTAACAGTAAATACTAATAATGATGTCGGTAGTACTAATATCGCCAAAATCTATATAAATGCGTATATTGCGAAACGAATTATTGCTCAATAAAACGTATTTGCTAATGAGTAGTTTCCAAATTAGCCGCAATTTTAACAAAATTGGATAATACAAGGCTGTTTTGTCGCAGGTACAGTTTTCATTTCCAAATTGATTTAATTTTTGTTCCGTTTTGTTAATAACGCACTCACTATCTCTAATTTATGATCTGATTTGTATATAATAATTCAGTTCTATAGTTTCAAAAAACTAAATATTACAAAAATGTTGACAAAGTGGTTATCAATCTTGTGTCTATATATAATATTTTTGGTATTTCTGAAGCACCAAGCCCTTATTTGAAAAAAAACTTCACTATCCAAGTGGAAGAGTTTGTTCAACCATCCTTTGCCGTTACGTCATCATCGGTGACGTATTCTGCTGTTTTACGCTTGGCTTATATTAGTTAAATGTTATTTTACACTTGACCTCAAAATTATAATCAATGACATATGTTAAGAATTGTTTTCAAAATATGACAACTGAACTGTCAAAAGTAACAGATGAAATTTATGTCGACCTTAGATAAGAAATACGTTAATGACATCATAATTCCGTCTCATCCATTTCATTAATGAGAAAGCCAGCTGGACAATGTATGACGTAACGGCAAAGGATGGTTGAACAAACTTTAGTCGTAGTTAGAAGAAATCTTCCTATTTTTGAGTGGAATAGATACAGTTTCTTAATTCACGAAATTAATATTTTTCATTTCATTTTTGTTTTAATATTTGATATTGTTAGACTGGGTTTGACATAGGTATTCTGGTTATTTCCTGAAATTAAACCATAATCCAATTTCATATATTCTCATTTCAAAGTTTCGACAGCGGCTGCCCTAATCATGATTATCAATTTTTTTTTGTGAATGTCACTTCACATTTTTGATAAAAATGATTGTGAAATGAGAAATATTTTGTATAATAACTTTGTGACAGTATTATACATTATACTCTAATAGAGATGGACTCTAGTGAAGTACACGTCTCAGGAACGATTATTTAATGATAGTTCTTGCTTATTCTAATAATGATGTTCAGAATACGCGTTTGACGTTACGTTTTCGTGAGATATAATTCTTTCTCTACAATCACATTCAAAAGTAGGCTTTTCCGCTTGCCATTTACAACGAGAAGTTGACGTTTCTTGAGGAGAGTTACTTTACGCTCGCCGAGCGTGAAAAATTGCAAAACGCCCATAACAACCGATACTACAAGCATAATTGTATTGACAGTGACAGTGACATCATAGAGCAACCTGGCTAGGGAGTGTTTTTGTCTTCTGAAAATATTTTACAATCTAATAAATCGCTGTTTTGTTAAGTTCTAAATGTTTTAAATAATTAATTAGTGTGATTGCGATGTTACCGTATTAATTTTTTTGTGTTTTTGTGCTTAATTGTTGTGCCACGTTCTAAATATTTTGCATATACTGGCCAGATGGCCCTGCTAGCTGAGGCCTTACTAATTGTAGAATAAGAAGAAGTATATTGACAGTATTGACAATAATAAAATAAAATTTTATAAAATATTTGACAGGCATTTGAAATACGAAGCACAAAATCATGGAGACTAGATATAAGGAGCACAAACTTGTATAGGAAAAATGTCGAAAAAGTGTCCGCGAAAAGCATTGAATAGTAGATGGCGCGAGAGTAGCAAATTGGTCTGAGGACAGATTGAAGTATGCCGATCAAGTTAACCTAACAAAATCTCCTTCTATATTAGTGTTATAAAAGTTGATTCTAAATTAACAATTAATGGTAAAAACGAGTGTTGTGAAAAATTGTCAAGCTAGACTAAAATGATAAAAAATATCACCGAATAGTATATTTGTGCATAATGTGTAGAAATAATATGTGGAATATTTTTTAATGTTTTCATTACTATTTTGCAACACAGTTAGGTATATAAATATATTGAACAAACTTACCATTAACCAAACATAGCACCAGCTACGCGAGATACTTATTTTTTCCTTGAAATTGGCTAAAACGAAGCATGCAATGTAACCTAGTTAAAATAAACAAACCATCTCCATTTACATAACCTTAAATAATTTGCCATGACCTTCCAACTAAACATTTCAGACCAATTTGCTACACGAGCGCCATCACAATTTAACGCATTTCGAGGACACTTTTCATAACACAGAGTTTGTGCTCCTTAAAACAGTCTAACCTAGGTTAGACTGCTTTGTGATACGAAATATGAATTTATCAATTTTATTAGTTATAATATATATTCAAGTGATTGTAGAAAAAATGTTATATGTAATGCGAGCTAAAAGTGGAATTATTGTTCTCAAGTAATTAACGCGCTCTGCTTCGCGTCGCACGTTAACCCTTGCTTTCGAACAATAATTCCTCACTTTTCGCTCTTAATTCATAAATAACTATTTACCTCAAAATATTTGTTGATAATTTTAGAATGAATAATGTGTGGATTTTTTATATGAGAGAAAAATAGTATAACCGTTAATTTACCTCATTTATGTATTTTTTTGTTACAGGTGAGTAACGTATTCCACCTTCTACTCAAGAATGTTTGGTAAGTTTGCTTCTAATGTTGTTCCTAATGCATAAACTGGGATGTTTTCACTCGGAACTTTTATCCGAGTCCCACTTCGCTGCGGTCAGGTGAAGAAAAGTATCACTTTCCACATTATAGTTAGCTCTCCAGTCCAGATTTAAAACATAATTGAATTCCTACACATACTTGTGTATTTTTTTGCAAATCCTTCTTTGTGTCCAATAAAACGTATCCTACAAAACTGCGCCATGTTAAACTGGTTAACTACGGTTGACCTTAATTAACGTTACGCTGAACTGAATTAATTTCGACCCACTGCACTTGATAAATAAAACTAAAAAGGAGACAAAAAAATCTCAACGTATGTAACTGTTAACCTATTTCCGTGCAACTCCTGAATCAAATATGTAAACAAGTCTGAATTATAAAAAAAGGGGTTGAAAGTGGGTTTGTAACGAACGAGTTAATAAAAGAGCGGGCGAGTTTTTAGAAAACTCCCTTCTCTTCTAATAGAAAATACATTTTATGTATACATAGATTTAAAAATTGGTGAATTTGTTTTTTCCAAGTAATAATTGTTAATTTCAAAATTTGAAAAGATCATGGTGTATTCTGAACACTTCAAAGAATTTCTTGCCGCTGGAAAAAATTCTTAAAGTTAATTATTCAGCAAGCTAGGCAATTTTTATTGAGCAACACAACAATTAACAATTGCCCAACTTGTTAAAAATAAAGTTTCTCCAGCAGCAATGAATTCTTTGAAGCGTTCAGAATGAACAATAATTATTTTCGCAAACCGCTAGGGAACTTTGACATTCCAGACAAAATTTCTTGAAGAAAAAGTCAAGGTCTTCTAATCACTTCCCTACTGTAATGAAATCATATTTTCTTCCAGTTGTATATATGCATATTCGTACTTTTCTCTTGATTCCTTTAGCAATTACTTGTAATGAAGCAGTATTGACTGCCTCAAACAGCTCTGGAGTAGTCCCAGAAATGGAAAATTCATTATTACTTACCATTTTACTTTCGAGAACATCAGCAATTAAATTTATATGCGTCAAGTTTGACAATTCTTCCTTAATACGTTTCAATAATTATCAAAGTAATTTTATTACGAATTTCGAAGCACCATATATTTTTGAAAAAAATTATCCGTGATTTTTTCAAAATTAATTATCATTTTTCGAATTTTAAACGAATTGCGGAAAAATAGTATGTGTACCTCGTAGGACCTGGACTCTGCGTTGCTATCTCTTGGCTTGCGCCTCGACTTAGCAGTCTTCATAGTCGTTAGAAATGTGAGGCTTTTTATACTTGCTTAATAATGTACTATTAATGTGGCCTGTTAGCTTTTGTCGAGGCGCACGCATACGAAAAGTGACTATAGTTTATTTCTAAATGTCTGGCAGCACAATAGCCTCATTAAATATTCAAATAGAAATTTATCTCTTACAGAGTAATCCTAAGAATTTTACAAGTAATTACTAAAATTCTAATGCAAAACAAGTAGATGTCTGTATTGGTTATCTATACATCCCTGTTTCAGCTCAAAATACAATATGGTAATAAAACTGAACAATGCCAGATAAATTATAAACATTGCGGCAGTGGCGGAGATTACGATATTAGTTCATTTTGCTTATTTAATTAGATTCGGTCAACATTACAGTTGAAATAAAATTCATTCGTTTAGGCCTTTTAACAAGTTATATTTTCATTTTTATTAAATTAAACTAATTAAAGAAAATACAGTTTCATTTTCATAATTCAAATTTATTGACAATGAATTAATGTATATTAAGTAAAGTAAACATTCCATTTATGGGAAATATAAAATTCAATCTATAGTATCATCCTCTTCGCTGGCCATATAAGCATCATCCGAAGACCCGTCGAGAGAGGTCACTATCGGTTCTATAGTTTGTTCTATAAGGTTATCTGAAACCCACATTTTCTCTTTCCCTTTAATTACATGATTAACAGCATCTCTCCAGTTCTCTTCAGTTATTGTTGTCAATGAGTACTTCATGAGTTCACGAACATCTTTCATTTTAAATGTTTTAGTATGTCTAGCTACATAACCTTTCATTTGGGCCCATATTAACTCTATCGCATTTAATTCACAATGGTATGGCGGCAAACGAAGTACTGTTATCCCACGATTCTTGGCTATTTCATCAATAACAAACTTTTTAAATTCTAGCTTGTGATCTGAAGCAACCTTTAAAAGTTCTTTTTTCAACATATCATCTTCAAATGGTATATCTTTCACGATTAACCAGTTTCTAATATCAGCTTTTCTCCAAGAGGTAGATGGAAGATTTTCTGTTAATCGCGAATGATAAGTGGCATTGTCCATAACGATTACAGCATTATTTGGAATTAATTCGACCATTTGTGTAAAATACTCTTCAAAAACATCTGCAGTCATTTCTTCATGAAAGTCTTTGGTTGATGTTGACTGAAACTCCAGTAAACCACCTTCAACGAACCCTTGATTGCATCCAATATGCGTTATTATTAGTCGGCGACTTTTTCAGTTTTCAGTCCAGTAGATAAACCTTCTATGAAAGCTTGACGACTGGTTTTAAAACTTTTGTCCTGCCATATTTTTTTTAATGAATGTCTTTCATTGAGCCATGTCCCATCTAGATAATAGATTTGTCTTCCCTCCTGTCTGTATTTACGGATATCTCGTAAATACTGGCGTCTCCAACATATTATTTGCTCGTTGTCGATTAGCACTGATTTGCGACTTTGCTTTTCCCAAGTAAAATTTAATTTGAGTAATATTTTCCACAGTTTTTCGCCCTATGTCAGGCAAATTCTCGTCCTCCTTCACAATTCTTAGAATTATGTCAAGGGTTGGGATCTCTTTTTTAAAATATAATTGGTGTACATTTCGTCTTATTGTATTTTGCATCTGTTCATCAAGGTCAAGTGGTTTTCTTCCAGTTGACTTTTCAGGTGGAGATATATTCCATTTTTCCTCTTATTATTATTATTATTATTATCATGCACATTTAACACTACTGTCTTCGTTTGTAAGCTAAGCACGCTCTTACACTTGGCTGGGGTAAAACTTGAAGACATTTTTCACAACACAGTTAACACTTATGGAACGTAAGCGACTCTGAGCAAAACAAATTATACAAATTTGGGCGTGACCAAGTTTCATCGTTATACCGTCAAAATTTCTAAGTAGTCATTAGGACAATCACTAGTAGGACCATATTGTAATGTTTCTTGGAAATGTTATTATCAACATTTCGAAAATCAGAAAGTAATTATCTGGAATATGAATTGATAAATGGTTTGTTAATATGTCTCCCAAGAATTGACCTGTGCCAAATTCTCAAGATAATTAATGAAATATTCAGTCAGAATAGTTGCGTTACAAGATTATTTCAAAAATAATGTATTGTTTTAATTGTATGTACTCTACAAATGTATGAAGGTCAGTTAGTTGTTTTAACTTATCGAATTTACATTCATATTACCTCTATATATCAGATCGGGTATAAGATTAAATAGTGAATAAATTCCTTAGATAAACGGTGACGCTTATGGTTTACTACCTGACTAGCATCTGTGACCTTTTCGCGTGCTGTCAGACAATAAGAAACAGATTATAGTGGAGACCTATCTTCACTGTTAAATTCAAATTATAATCAATAGAGATAGAGTTCCGGGGCTCCAATTTTTTTCATTTGAAACTTCCTCCTCTTTTCAGATCTTTTTTAATTTCAAATATCTTCGATAGTTTTTGAGATATTGGGAAAAAGAGAGGTTGATTTATTCATTTAAAAAACATTTAAAAACATTTCAAGTTGAGTTGTTGAGTTAACTTTACTGCTATACATGCGGTTTTGCCGCGTTGTACCGATTTTGGTCATTTGCACATCTATGACGTAGCACCCATGAGGTTTTAAACTAACTACTCATTTTTTTCAGTTAATCATATAACTTATGAACCACCTTTTACATTTAAGTGATATTTGGTAAGTATATTCTCCGGCAATAGTGATGTCGATTAACATAATACATTAAATTCATATTCCAAGCCTGGCCTTGAATAATTTATAATTAAGGTTTATATTGTGACGTAGGTACACACCCTAAGCACAGATTATAATGAGAACAGATACGAATCCCGGTGAAACATCAAACGATTTTCAGCTCCGTCGTCAGTGACCTTGGACCTTTAACTCGGTATGGCCGCGATGTTGCCAGTTTAAAATATTTTCTGAATTTCTTACCAAATTGCAATGTTGACTCGGGGACAATAACAATTTCTAGTGCCGGATCTAGTTTTTTTTGGAAGCTTCCACTAAATCTTTAAAACTTCGCCATGGATTAAAACAATATTCATAATCGAATATACAGGGTGTCTCATTATATTCTGACTGTTTTTAAGAGCTTATATCTTTGAAACGGTTCTGGATAATAAAATGCGGTTTCCACAGTTAGGTTTAAAATTACCGTAAGTTTTGTTGTGACACATTTATATAAATGGCCTACTTCCGGATAGCCGGGCGTATTTCCAGAATACAGTAGATGTAATTTTTTAAATGGGACACCCTGTATATTTAGCAATTTATCGAAATACGCCCGGCTATCCGGAAGTACGCCATTTATATAAATGTGTCACAACAAAACTCTCGGTAATTTTAAACCTAACTGTGGAAGCCGCATCCTATTATCTAGAACCGTTTCGAAGATATAAGCTCTTGAAAACAGTCAGAATATAATGAGACACCCAGTATATTTATGTATTCATTTAATATCTTTATGTACATTCCTATGATTTGTCATAAATAGTCATTACTCTTGGGAGATTAATTAATAAATTAAATACATTTTTAGATAACACAAATAATCACAAAAATCAACCAAGTACAAATAATTCTTAATACATTTATCATCAAAGGGAATACAATATACACCCATGCACCAATGTTAACATCAAAAACCACTATATTTTTATAGTTAATATTACCACAACGCACAATCGATTAGTCAAATAACACAATTAATATCGCCGATTGAACACCTTCAAACAATGAAGCAAACAAAAATGGCGTTATGAATTTTGAGCACAGATTACAAGTGATTTTGAGCATGTTTTGACGTTTTGATTAGGTTAGGTTAGGTAAGCCGTCACCGTTATTGTGCATGGTTGCCAAGGATATGGTTTGTGAGAAAAAGTATATATTTATGGTATGATTTTAATACATTATAATCCTCCTAATTGTATAACTCTTTTAATGTTGATAAAATTGATTCAAAACAAGTAATTATCGAATATTTGTATCTGTATAACTATCACACTTAAAAAAATGCTTATTAAATATTTGACCTATGATCGTAAATTGAAGGAAATATTATGTAAATTGACAACCCTGATGAGAAATTTCGCGAAGCAGCCCGAACGGAGTCGACATAAGACGATGGGCATTTGAATGGGTATGCCCACCCATCTCTCTCTCTCTTTACTGTTCTCTGTCAAGCTTTCGTATCTCTTCTCTTTATAATATGTGCCCTAAGAGAGACTGGTGGCAGCCAAATGACAATCAGGTGATATGTGGTTTCGATGTAATTTTGATGCCATTCATAACAGTTTTCACAGTATTGGATCATCTTTTAATTTGTGCTAGATATTGACTGTAAACCGTAACTTGGGTCACCTTGTATACTGGATCTTGAGGTCTTAAGATCAGCTATCAAAAAATAACATCTATTGTGCTCAAAAATAATGGGAAGTGAACGTATGTCATGATCTAATTAAATCAAGAAAACATTGTATTCTGTGTAAAATTTTAGATTTTAAAAATTGCAAAGCGCTTTCGTCTGTTAAGCCATCATCAGTGCGATACTCGTCAAGTATATAATACAAGAAGCCAATTTAAATAAAATCGACAACATATTAACTACACAATCATAAAAATTTTTAAAATTACATTAAATTTAAAATATTCCCCTATTTGGGGTAGACTGTCGTTAACATTTGATATTTTTATATTTTATAACCTCCAACAACTACATGTGTTTGAAGAGCGGAAATTGAATCTAATTAATCAGAAACTGTCTGGATGGAACACATCTCTTTGCACTCGTGATTTATTTGACCGTACGAAACTTTTTAAAATTCAGATAATTTTCAATGTAATAAACAAGCCGAAACAGCGAAACGTCCGACACCTGATTTATATCGTTCGAGTCGCGTAAGGTCAGAGAAGATAGTTCAAAAAAAAAGAATAGAAGATCCGCTTTATATATCTCGAGAAATACCGCCGGACAGGAAATTTTGGGAGACATATCGCCCACTTACATTTGCCGGTCACGCGTTCTAGAAAAATCGCACCAAAATGTTTTATGGTCCTTTGTCGGAATATTGGCTTGACGCTTACCGGCGCGACATTGCTGTTCTTTGTATCGCTGACAAGTGCGAAATGTGCCACTCGAGCACCGAAAAAAAAGAAATGGACTGAGTAAAATGTACATTTTCGTCTTTCTAGAACTAATATTAGGCTATAAATCAAACCCAATAGCTGAAATGTAACACCAAAGAACAGTAAGTGAGATTTCATGTAACATTAATGCGGATAAATATTATAATAGACAATTTTTCAAAAACCCTGTTCACAATAAAGACGGTTCTGACATATCATTTGTTACAGGAAACTGATTAAGTGGAAAATTCTTATAGAGTTACTACAGATAGAGGCAAGAAGCCAGCTCGGAACCCGTCAGCTTGTAAGAGAGATAGAGAGTCAAAGGTTCTGGTTGACTTCCTCTAATTTCGTGCATACTATAGACATAGACAACGACAGAAAAACCCCTGATACTCTGTCTTTTTTTCTCGTATCGGAGTTAAGACGGACGTTCCCACGTACACAACGGCCTATGGCTTGTTGCCTCTATCTGAGGTATTTCTATGATTATTTTTTTCACGTGTCAAAATCTGACATTTTGGTGGTTTTAACCAATAACAATACATTATTCTGGCCGATCATTCGGTATTATACCACAGAGTACACCATCTAACAAGAGACGAACGCTATGTTTCCTTTGAAGTCGGACTTACACGATATTGAGCGGAAATACGTCGAGGCATTGAAACATAAGGTTTGTTCCAACTAAGCGAAATGATGCATACATGAACGTCACGATCATGCGCATAACAAAATTTCTGTTCCAACAAGTTCCGACAACTCCACGGACTGATAAAAATGCGTTCCAACAAAAACTGGACACGTTCATGAACGTGTCGGCGAACGATCATTTTCATCAGAGATTTGGATGTAGAACCGTTCGTCCAAACTGTCAGTTGATGTTTTAGGGTGAGTTGTATCAAACACCCAAACTCGATTTAATGATGACTGATGTGTAGACTGATGTAATTGTTGATAATAAATACATCAATCAGCCACAGTCTAAATATCAGTTATCAATAAACCGAGTTAAAGTGTTTGATACAACTCGCCCCAAAGGTTAGGTAATGGTAAATAAACATAAATCATACATAAATAAAACGTGAACTTATAGGGTTGTAATAAAGTTCCTGAATGTGGTGACAGTTTAAAAATGAATCGTAGAATCGTTTCAACAATGCATAGGGTATGATGTTCATGGATTGATTCACGTACAGGTTCTCGAACGTTTGATTCGTACATAAATAAGTTCACGAACGTTCACGTACTAATCAGAAGATGGTTGTTGGAACAAACCTATAAACTACCTGATACACTATGAAACGTTACACGAGTATTGATTCGAAGTAAAACTACACTAAGAAAAATAGTAGTGTTGATGAACATCCCTGTCAATTAGTACTATATGATATTTTTTAAACTACTAACATGAGAACACCTTTTATTATTCATCTTATGTGTCTAATGAGAAGTAGTTCATTTTTAACCTAAGCTTAAAATAATACACGGTGAACTAAGGGAAATGAACGGAAGTAACGACTTGACATTCACAGATAAACTAATTAACTCACGCATATGTACACACAAATTTGCGATCACGAAAACTACTCTCTTTCGCCTCTTGTTAGATGGTGTACTTTGTTTACGTGGAGACATCAAAATTTTACTTTAAATTTGTCATTATTGACAACTAAAAGTGCAAATGTTGAAAAAAATAATCTTCCCAAATACAATCCGTTCTTCAAATTTTATCAACAGTGAAAACACAAGAGCTTTTTTTATCGGATAAATTTCTCTTTGCAACGAAACAGTTTTGCCAATCACTAATTTTATCTAATGTCTGTTTTTCGAGAAAATTTAGTGATTGGCAAAACTTTGAGTTAAAGAGAAATTCATCTGATAAAAGAAGAGCTCGAGTGTTTTTTGGCAAGATAAATTAACGACAGAATATATGGATAAACAACCAAAATAATTAATTTTATTAATACAATAAACTACAGAATATATGGATGAACAACAACACTTAATTGCTGTGAAATTATAAGTAACGAAACATGCAACTCATTGTCATTGTGTAAAAGTGACGTCCGCTCACTAGATATTGAGGAAGAGAAGTTTTTATCCGATAAAAAAGGATGCACCTTTTTTATCGATGTCAAAGTGACAATAACATTTCCAGGTGTATAACATTTTAACATTGAAGTTAATTTATCACATAATTTTTTATTTTCATCACTCAAACTTGTTTATTTGAGGCAAAAACATTCAAAAAAACCGAATTTAGATAAGATAGGTTTATTTTCAGATTCTCACCAAATAAAAAAGTTTTCGTGGAAAAGAAAAAATTATCGATACAATTTGAAGCACTCGTCCTTTGATTATTTTTTTCACTGGTCAAAATCTGACATTTTGGTGGTTTTAGCCAATAGCAATACATTATTCTAGTCAATCATTCGGTATTATACTGATAATTCTGCTTCCTTATCGATAATACCTTGTTTACATCGAAACGTCAAAATTTGTCATTATTGACAACTGAAAGTGCTTCGAAGTTTATTGAAAATTGAACACAAACCGATTGAGTGCCATCACCCAAGAGAGTATTGAACATTCAGGTAATACAAAATTTAAATTGTTGAAAAAAATAATCTTCCCAAATACAACTCCCTCTTCAAATTTTAGATATCAAATAATTTTTTATTTTCATAACTCAAAAATGGTTATTTGAGGCAAAAACATTCAAACAACCCGAATTTAGATAAAATCCCTCGTCCTAACGGACTCGTGATTTTATCAATCGGTTTGTTTTCACATTTTTGCCAAATAAACAAGTTTTCGTGGAAAAGAAAAAAATATCGATAAAATTTGAAGCACTCCTGGTATTACCTTTGATAAAAAAAGCTCTTGTGTTTTTACTGTTGATAATGTTTTACTAAATATAGTAACCAATCAAATTACTTAATTTTGAGTCATTTGTCAAATTTCATCCAATCACCTCAGGATTACAGCGATAAAACCCTACATGTGGTGTTTTCAGTTTGGTGTTTATTTTTTATTTAAAATTAATTAAACGTCAAACTGACAACTGGATTAAAAATGTCGCGAAGATCTAACGATTCAATTAATTTACCAATTGTACTTTTCACAACTGTAGTTTTAAATAAAAGGTAGAACGTGTCGCGGGACACACGGTAGGAACTTTAGTTCCTGTTACGCAAAAGTTATGTAACACACCTGACGTTATAGATAAACAATTTGCATATTCTTTGGTGGTTGAGTAGTAAGCACACCAGACTCTCACGCGTTAGACCCGGGTTCGATTCCCGGCGAGGAATTTTTTTTATTGTTAATTTTATTTTTAAATAATCATTCTGCTTGATATTAATAACGACAACAGATAGACGTTTGAAATATTTAGCAGAATATTCATTATTATAGATAATGGTACGGTACCCTTCATGAGGGAGTACAACTGGCAACATCTACTTTTTTTTTCTCAAGTTTTTGTTACTGGCAGAGCCAACAGGCCAGTTATATTTAAAAAAGGGAACCGTAGCATTATACAAATTGGACATTCAAGAACTGTACGTTTACCACAAAATTAGTGGAAACATAAAATTGAATTGTTAAATTTTTCATTTGAAGTTATATTACAGTTTATAAAAATTTTTATTTTCTAGATTTTTTCCTAAGTGGGTAGTAGAAAAAATATGCTGCTCGACTCGTGTGGATTGTCCATATCGCACTTGAACGATTGAGCACTCCGCCTACGGCATCGTGCTCCATCTTCGTCCTCGTGCGATATGGCCATCTTATCCACACTAGTTGCACAAACTACAATTTCTTTCAAAATATGCCCTTTTACATTTAAAAACTACCTGCCAAATGTCAAATCAATTTATCCATCCATTTTAAAGTTATCGAATTAAAACATTCAAGTTTTCACAATTTCAACACCCTGTATTTCGAAAAGTAGCTAGACCCCTTAATCGCGCAAAAAAATTATGGAAATAATAGTAAAAATTTATCCGAACAAATTCAAGTAGATCACCAGCACTGCGAATACCAGCTTTGCATAGAATTTCAATATAGCATCGGTGGTTCAGTGGTTAGAATGCTCGCATTGCACGCGGGCGGCCCGGTTCGAATCCCGGTAGGAGCATATTTATTATTATGAATCGCTGCTTCGTAAACGAGAAAGAGACTAAGGAGGCACAAGCACGCAAGCAAGGCACATAACGAAGCAACGTAACATAACGTAGCGTAACGTAACGCGTAACGGTCAGATCTTTTGCGTCGCGACCCCTGGTCGCTCAAACATAACCTGGCGTAAAGAACTAAAGTTCCAAAAAAAATATATATCGATTAATCAATCACCCGATTAAATTAATTGATCACCCGATTAATCGATTATTTTTCGATAGATCGATTATTTTGCCCACCCCTAATGTACACCACTGGATCAAAAATTGAAAAATGTTTTTTCTACACCCGCATAAATATTATCCATCTTTTCTACACCCATATGTATATTATCCATTTCCTGCACAGTTTAAAGAATGGAAATGTAGGCCTTATCGGTTAACCGAACGTATATTATGATTTCATATACATCCTGGAATGTACTTATATGAAATCCACCAATCAGTATTCGCGTTTAGTACTCGTCACTCATCTTTTTTTCAATTTAAAGAAACGTCAAAATAACTTGTCAAAAAAGTCTCTCTCAGAAGCACTGGATTAAGAATATTTATTTACAAAAATGAACAAATAAAATAGTCCGTATAAATTGATAACAAATACTAAAAATAGAATAGAATGGGTAATTCAGGAGCTACCGATGGACATGTCCTTATAATAGATCTCGGTGGTTGAGTGGTAAACATGCCAGACTCTTACGCGGTAGACCTAGGTTCAATTCCCCATGAAACAACTTTTTTTTTATTAATGATTTTTTTATTTTTAAATAATTATTCTGCTTGATATTGATAACAACAGGTAGACGCTTGAAATATTTCGTATTTTGCATATTTATTGTAGATAAAGGTACGATACCTACACTTCGTGTGGGAGTCCGACTGGCAACATCTACTTATAACAGCTTCGCATATTTAAAAAGGGAAACCGTAACATTGTACAAATTGTACATTTAAGAACTGTACGTTTATCACAAAAAAATTAGTGAAGACATAAAATTGAATTGGTACGATTATAAATAAAATTGTTGAACATTTTCATTTACAAAAATAAACTTGAATAAAACAATCCGTATAAATTAATAACAAATACTAAAAACAGAATAAAATGGGTATTTAAGGGACTATCGTTGGACATCAGCTCTTACAAAACTATTCAATACTTCTGACGTTGATCTAGTTCAAACCCCAATGGTTGAGTGGTAAACATACCAGACTCTCGCGCGGCAGACCCGGGATCGATTCCCCGTGAAGACGTTTTTTTTTTAATTGTTAATTTTATTTTTAAATAATAATTCTGCTTGATATTGATAACGACAACAGGTAGACGCTTGAGATATTTAGCAGAATATTCATATTATAGACAAAGGTACGGTACCCTTCGTGCGGGAGTCCGACTGGCAACAACTACTTATAACAAAAAATTAGTGAAGACATAAAATTGAATTGGTACGATTATGAATAAAATTGATGGAAATTTTTAATTTCAACTTACTTATATTTATTTTACAGTTTATTCAATTGTTTATTCTCTAGATTTTTTCCTAAATGGGTCGTAAAAAAAATATGCTGTTCGACTCGTGTGGATTGTCCATATCGCACTTGAACGATTGAGCACTCTGCCTACGGCGTCGTGCTCAAACTTCGTCCTCGTGCGATATGGCCATCATATCCACACTAGTTGCACAAACTACTATTCTGCACAGTTTACAAAATGGAAATGTAGGCCATCAGTTAACTAAACGGATATAATTTCATATACATCCTAGAACGTATATGAAATCCACCAATCAGCATTCGAGTTGAGTATCCGTCATTCATCTTTTTTCAATTTAAAAGAAACGTCAAAATAACTTGTCAAAGTTTCTCATAGAAGCGCACTGGATCAAGAATATTCATTTACAAAGATAAACTTGAAAGAAATAATCCGTACAAATTACCAACAAATAATACTTAAAACAGAATAAAATGGGTATTTGAGGAGACCTCAGATTTTATAAAATTATGTAATAGGTACATCTGACGTTATAGATAAACAATTTTCATATCTCTCAGTGGTTGAGTAGTAAGCAATCAAGACTCTCACGCCGTAGACCCGGGTTCGATTCCCGTGAAAAAGTTTTTTTTTAATTGTTACTTTTATTTCAAAAAATAATTATTATGCTTGATAATAATAACAACAACAGGTAGACGTTTGAAATATTTAGCAGAATATTCATTATTATAGATAGTGGTACGGAACCTTTCATGAGGGAGTCCGACTGGCAACATCTACTTAGAACAGCATCGTATATTTAAACAGCATCGTATATTTAAAAAATGAAACCGTAGCCGTAAACTGTACGTTTACCACAAAATTAGTGGAAACATAAAATTGAATTGTAAAATTTTTAATTTGAAGTTAGGTATATTACAGTTTATAGAAATTTTTATTTTCTAGATTTTTTCTTAAGTGGATCGTAGAAAAAATATGCTGCTCGACTCGTGTGGATTGTCTGTATCGCACTTGAACGATTGAGCACTCCGCCTACGGCGTCGTGCTCAAACTTCGTCCTCGTGCGACATGGCCATCATATCCACACTAGTTGCACAAACTACAATTTCTTTCAAAATATGCCCTTTTACATTTAAAAACAACCTGCCCAAACTACAATTTCTTTCAAAATATGCCCTTTTACATTTAAAAACAATCTGCCAAATGACAAATTAATTTATCCATCCATTTTAAAGTTATCGAATTAAAACATTCAAGCTTTCAAAATTTCAACACCCTGTATTTCGAAAAGTAAATGTGCTAGACCCCTTAATCGCGCAAAACAAATTATGGAAATAATAGTAAACATTTATCCGAACAAATTCAAGTAGATCACTAGCACTGCGAATACCAGCTTTGCATAGAATTTTAATATAGCATCGGTGGTTCAGTGGTTAGGATGCTTGCATTGTACGCGGGCGGCCCGGGTTCAAATCCGGCTGGGAGCATTTTATTATTATGAATCGCTGCTTCGTAAACGAGAGAGAGAGACTAAGGAGGCACAAGCACGCAAGGCACATAACGAAAAAATGTAACATAACGTTTCGTAACGTAACGCGTAACGGTCAGATCTTTCGCGTCGCGACCCCCGGTCGCTCAAACATAACCTGGCATAAAGAACTAAAGTTCCAAAAATGAATAATATTTGTTTGATTAAAACTAATAAATTATTAAACGTTAGATTGACAATCAATTTTTTGATATCTACAAAGTAAAAAATTATCTTATCGAATACTCCTCGGGTCTTGATAAATACTCAAAATTTTGTCAAAGAGAATGCTTCAAGCATGCTGCTCAAAGCAACACGCTTTCAGCATTCTCTATGATAAAATTATCTCGGTGTTATCAAGATCCTAGGGGTATTACTACTGATAATTTTTGGAACTTTAGTTATGTACGTCAGGTTATGTTTGAGCGACCAGGGGTCGCAACGCAAAAGATCTGACCGTTACGCGTTACGTTACGCTACGTTATGTTACGTTGCTTCGTTATGTGCCTTGCTTGCGTGCTTGTGCTCTCTCCTTAGTCTCTCTCTCGTTTACGAAGCAGCGATTCATATGCTCCGGCCGGGATTCGAACCCGGGCCGCCCGCGTGGAATGCGAGCATTCTACCACTGAACCACGGATGCTATATTAAAATTCTATGCAAAGCTGGTATTCGCAGTGCTGGTGATCTACTTGAATTTGTTCGGATAAATTTTTACTATTTATTCTAGAAAATAAAATTTTCTATAAACTGTAATATAACTTCAAGTTAAAAATTTAACAATTCAATTTTATGTTTCCACTAATTTTGTGCTAAACGTACAGTTCTTGAATGTCCAATTTGTATAATGCTACGGTTTACTTTTTTAAATATACGATGCTGTTATAAGTAGATGTTGCCAGTCGGACTCCCTCATGAAGGGTACCGTACCATTATCTATAATAATGAATATTCTGCTAAATATTTCAAACGTCTACCTGTTGTCGTTATTAATAAGAAGCAGAATAATTATTTAAAAATAAAATTAACAATAAAAAAAACTTCCTCACGG
>CAJUYG010001462.1:0-28214 GCA_910591675.1 Galerucella calmariensis
TATATCATAGTGAGTGGTACATGATGAAAAAATGATATTCTTATTATTTCTTAATAATAGTTTATCGCACGTTAAATATATTGTAAAGAAGTTGTATAAAACTTCCAAATTAAATCTGTAGATCCCAAGAATTATAATGTATGTCAATATGTAATGAGTTAAGGGGATCCTTTCCATTATATATATAAGTATGCTGAATATTGTTAAATAGGAATTGGTAACTGCCTGTGTAAAACAAATATTTAAAACGCTAAAGACAATAAATTTTTGTAGCACCAAATGCATGGAATTAAATCAGTAGTATCAAATTTACTTTGCTACTGTATTTCACATTTTGTTGGTAAATATTTCCAGCCATCAATTTGTCAATATTTCTCATTGTTGTACCATTGTGCTTTAGAAAGGGATTATTATTTTCCCGAAAAACGTGTAAAGATTGCGTTCCTACCCATAGACAAATAAAATCTGGTATTCTGCGCAACCAAACTTCTCAAACCAAACTTCTCATTGTAAATATGACTCTTTTAGTCCGGGAGCGGTCAATTCTGCCGTGTGCAATAATAGGTCCAAGGATAAAAAAGTGATATTCTTATGTATTTTGAGCCGCCGAATCCTGAATCCGAATCCAGCGTTTTTGCGAAAATCCGGTACGTTTTGTTTAAACGGCAACTTTCGATGTTAATAATATTTTTCAAAATTGAAAAATCCCACTTGTCCTTTGAACTTAACTCTACCAATTGGTGTACTCGGATATTAACGCAAGTATGTCGTATGTCGTGAACTTACTCTGACTTCTGCCTTCAAAAAAACACACAAACAAGCACTGACTTGTTTACTACTCACGAATGGAAACACGCGAAAACTTTTGAATTTTGAAATTTAAATTGAATTCCTTTATTTAATACTGTAATTAGTATTGTTCAATTTCCATACTTCTATGTTTTTATTCACTAACGCTGATATCGAATTTTAATTATTTTATATACAGTTAGTATAAAGTATAGAGCCCCCTAAGTATCTCCTCAACGGTTTATTTCATAAATGAAATTCATCCCCTTCTAAGGAGATCCAAGGAATTCAAAAATGCTATTAAATTTAATGTACCATTTCCGATTAAACAGTAAATGCATATCAACTTTGTTATTTCAAATAGAACACACTGTATATTTTTACATTTTTGAATTTCTTGTGAAATTCCGCATACAGTAAATCCTTCTATTTATATTTTTTATTAAATAATTGAAGCTTTAATCAATCATTTATCGTTTTTGACTTATTTAGCCATGGATGGAATGTCAAACCTTCAATTGTCAAATAAATTAATTATTGAGTAATCTACCTATTAGTGTAGTACAAGGTGTGTAATAATATTTTCCCGTCGACCGTGTATTAACATATGCTATTGACGTTCTCAAAATTAGACAAAATCATACATTAATGACCCCCATTAATGCATAATTTACTTACATTTATCAACGATTTTCTGCAGGCAACCCAACGCACATTTTATACATTATATTTATATTGACATCGGTGGTGTAGGCAACCAAACATACAATAACGTCTTCAAAAATTGGATCCTAGTATAGAATACTCCTAGTTTTTGACTTACATATCGTTTTTATTTTATTATTCTACAAAATTATAATAATATTATTGATGTTGAAACAATGAAACATCCAAAATAGTAAGGAAAACGAAAACAGTGACATTTGAACCTTCTCTGTGACATTTCAATTTCATTATTTATTTTTGACAGAACTTACCTATGAAACAAATATATATTTTTAGTTTTCAAAAATATTGAGAAATAGAAATAGAATAGAATAGAATAGAATAGAACTGATACAGTCGACGGAAAAGCTTTGTAACTAACACTAGTATTAAAAGGACAATTAACAATCTCGAACATTAACGCACTCGCTCTGCTCGTATGTTAAATTATCTCGATTATTAATGGCCCTCATTAATACACTTGTTGGTTAAATAACTATTTCTGTGTTATCTGTTGTGTTTCTGTATCTAAGTGATGGAAAACGTATCGAAATTTTAATTATGTGAGAATATGAAGACTATAAATTATTGATTAATGCCTGAATTATTCAATAAAAATATGAATGGAAAGTTCAACTGTATGCAGAATTTCACAAGGAATTCAAAAATGTAAAAATATACAGGGTGCATTTCCGGTTTTACCGGAAATGGTACTTTGAGTTTGATAGCATATTTGAATCCCTTGGACCTTTCTACGAGGGTATGATCAGTTTCATCCAAGAATATCAAGCCGTTGAGGAGATTCTTATGGGGTTCCATACTTTATACTAAGGCTTCATTCGTAATCAATTCCTTGGCCAAGTGGCACTTTAGCACGCAAGTCAGCCCGAAATTTGCCATTTACAATAACCTCAAAGTCAACTTCATCGCAAGCGCATTCGTACCTAAATAATTGTCAGGATTCCTTCAACATATGGTCGAAACATGATTCTGTCGGGATTGGTAAATTGCGCACAGCGGTCAGTTTGTAGCCAGGTATACCCAAAATGCTCCTTTTTTATAGGTAAATTGCGCGCAAGTGACCCTAAAGAGGGTCTAGGTAAATGGCATACAACTTTCTACCGATTCCACGAATTTTAAAAGTAACTAGAGATTCAAAGGAGTTTTAATGACAATTTGAGGCGTATGTACATATATCAGTTTAGTTTTTGCATTTACACTTCGATCAACTGGTTTGGGCCTGGGTTTTCTTATTTTTTTTTAGTTTTATATTTCTTATTGTCTGATATTTTTATGGACTAAGGATACAATTTGACCGCTGTGCGCAATTTACCTATACAGAGACTTAATTCCCTTGCTGCAACTACCTGACGAACCCTTCCCAAATTTGGGAAACTTCTTGACCGCTGTGCTCAATTTACCTACGCCCGATTCTGTCTGTATTTAGTTCAGTCTGAAGTTAGAGATTATAATACCTATATAATTTGGATTTATTTTTTATAGCAGTATATACTGTAGATATATCGAAAAACAAATAACAACAATTAATGCGCATTTCCCATAGCCGGCACCAAAGTGCAAGTCGAAGTGAAAGTTTGCAGCTTGTAAGAAATTTCGACGACTTCAACTCTGACGCCAGATTGCGTTGTGAACGATCACACTGAAATAGATTTGCTTAGATTGCGTGCCAAAGTTCCACTTGGTCAGCAAATTGATTACGAATGTACCCTTACTTTGTATATTACACTGGTTCTTCATTTTATGATTAAAGCTATTAAATTTCATTTGAATGCGTTAAGTTACAATTTACAATACTTTAGGTTGTAATTTATTATGTAATTGAATGATATTGTTATTGTTAATGCCAAATTTTTGTTATTGATCTTTTCTTGAAGGCAGAATTCGTACTAAGACATATAATGCACGCCAGAACAGATCGGCCTGTGTTCGGCGCGCGGTGATCGAGGCTCGCCGACAACGTTGAGAAGCGCTTAAGTGTCAAACGCCGGACTTGCGCAAATATCGGAGTATACCAATTGGTAGAGTAAGGTTTAAAGAACAAGTAGGATTTTTCAATTGTAATTTGAACAAAACGTATCGGTTTTTCAAAAAACGCCGGACATATTCGGATTCAGCTGCTCAAAATACATAAAAATATCACTTTTTTCATCCTTGGACCTATTATTGCACACGGCAGCATTGACCGCTCCAGGACTCTATGTCAAGTAACTCTGAAATGTAGGCTAAAAATATACTTAGCAGTCAAACGAAGACGAATGCGTAGTTTGATTGTGCATTAAATTATTACCAGCATATCCTTTAAAAACAAAGTATCTATTTTCAAATTATTCATTTTCCCAGTCGTGAGATACATGGCTTTTCACATAATTGTTGAATGGATAAAATTATGAGTACCTTCAGTATGTGCCTGTATAATTTTTTGAAACTAAAGCCCAACTGCGTCGTTATTATTATAATATCTACTTCAGTCCTCAAGTATTACTTGGTGTAATTCAACTGCTAAGTCGCATGAACGTTTTTTGTTTGTAATTTTGATGAAAATTGGAATGTTACAGAGTGGCACTAATTTAATTAACAAAAAAAGCAAATGAAAATGTAGTAATGAGGAATAAATATTAGAACAGAGTAACAGATTTCGAAGAACTGCAGTGACGTAAGTGCAACCAAGAATTATATTCCTGAGTATATATTCTAAAATTTTTGGGAGTAGAACCACAGAGTACACCATCTGATAAGAGGCGAGAGAAAGTAGTTTTCGTGATCGCAAATTTGTGTGAACATGCGTGAATTAATTAGTTTATCTGTCAATGTCAAGTCGTCACTTCCGTTCATTCCCCTTATACCTTGTTTTTAAACAGACAGGAAGGAGCATTTACCAAATAAGTTTGCGTCCAAATAGGAGGTTGCAAATGGCGAATAGTCGTTTCCGTTTTGACAGTGGCGTATTGTTTGTATAGGGCATGAGATATGTAAAATTTTAAAATTGTAGCTTATTGCAATGTATTAAATATATTATGTTCTACTATAAGCTGTCCTATACATTGTCTAGGAGCAATGAAAATACGAATATAGAATAATACTTCTGATAATACTTTCGTTTAAACTTATTTTCACCAAAAAAACTACATAAACAATCTACGTCAGACAACGTCAACTTCACAAATGAGTCATAATTAGGGTGTTGCAAATGGCGATTTCCGTCGCATTTTTTTATACAGCCAATGAATGACAAGACTCCTTCCTGTCTGTTTTATGTTCTAAGGTTCACCGTTTATTAATTTAAGGTTAGGTTAAAAATGAACTACTTGTCATTAGACACATGAGATGAATAGTAGTTGAAACAAATATTCTATAGTCCTAATTGGTAGGGGTGTTCATCAACACTGTCATTTTTCTCAGTGTGGTTATGGTTTTATTTCGAATCAATACTCGTGTTACTCTCTCAGTGTATCAGGTAATTTATGTTTCAATGAGTCGACGTATTTCCAATAAATATCATGTAAGTCCGATTTGAAAGGAACCGACAAAGCTTTCTTCTCTTGTTAGATGGTGTACTATGTGGTAGAACTTCGCAAGAAAGTGTCGTGGTTCATTTCAAAGCTATAATTGACGAATATAGGCCTGTTTCGGATAATATTCAACTGGCAAGGTCCTCTAATATTCAGTTTCATAGGAATTATTGATAATTGTGTTTATTGTTATTGAAGATTTACAACTAGTCCAAAAATATTTCACCAATGAGGTCCTTAACTCAAAGGAAATTTAATGATTTCTCATTGTTGATAGTTAGTGGTGGTCAAAATCATAAAGGGGAATCAATTATTTTTAATGTTTTTATTCCCAAAAGGTTTTTATATCGATCTGTAAATTTAACTTTTGGATACTCATACATACTCTAAAAGATAAGTAAGGGTTGACATAGGACCACAATTCTTTCGTTTCCTTTTCTAAAATCGTGATGAAGTATAGATTATGCTTATATCATTGCTTCCAAAATTCCGTGACCCTAAAGATAAAAAAAGTGAAAGGTTAAAGTCAACGAGGCTGTTTTGAAAATATGGTAACAAGCACTGAATACTGCTACTTGCGACATTTGTGCAAAACATAAGAAAATGCGGAAATTGAATAGAGTAATCGTAGATTCGTGAAAACCGAATCAAAGGAATTAATTCATTATAATTTACAATCGAAATAAGTAAAGAACCTACAGTTATTTTGACTACAACTGTGAATCTTATGATTGAAAATACTGTAAGTAAAACGCAATAAGACATAATTAAATTACAATCGAAAATTTATGTTAGGTGCTTCTCCTTCCAATATGATTAAATATAAGCACAGCTCCAAGCATCAAAATTGGTGTTTTTTCATAAAAAAGCATAATATAAGAAACTTTCAGGTCTTATACTGGGGGAATTTACAAAAGTACCTCTGAGTATAGTCGATGTCAAAGTACTTAATCTGAAACATGCTTATATTCGTGAAATAGTGTATAGTACCCATGCAATTGAACACTCGTATTATCCATTTTTGATTACAAAATTGGCATGTCTAATTCTATACGTAATAACCTTATTTTACATAAAAACATTTCCTCAAATGAAGTTTACAATTTTGAAGTATTGTATTGTTATTGTTGGCATGTTGAGCTTTTAAAGTTTATAAAAATGTAAATGTTTAAAGTTGTATGGTATATTGGATAAGATGTTAAGACTTCAGCATTTTTGCTTAGGAAGGAGCCCCTAAAATGTCAAACCAGCACATTTGGTAGAAAATAATTGTTAAAAATTGGATCAAGTTCCATATTATATAAATATATATTATAAAATCAAATAATTTTTGTATGAAGATAATAGGCTTAAGTATTATAATTAGAATTTTATTGCGAGTTAAACTAGGTTAAGTTTTAACGTCCACATTTAAAAACATTTTAGGACTAAGTATACAAGAAATGTCTAAAACCCAACGAAGTTTTATTAATTTTCAAAACAATAGGGCAAGTCCATGAGGCCACAGAAATTATTTTGAAAATTTCATAAATTTATTTTCAACCAATTAGAAGGTACATTTTTATTTACGTTGCTTGTAGCAACGGGAGATTATTGCGATACTTTTTTTGACATTTCAACCTATTACCACTGTGTGTTTTTAGTCACGAGTTCAAAAATAACCAATTATAAATCAATTACACTGATAAGAATCCCATGGGTAATTATCATTTATGTCTTAGCGTTTCCAATGTAATTTAAAAATATTTTCCTGTGAATAGGTAAATTTGTCAATTTGACAATTATAAAAAATCTCGGTTTCAAGATTTGGAAACAAAAATAATTATTTAATCGACCAATAATTATTTTTTAAATATTTCTAAAATGTATTCGCATAAAAAATGATCTTACCGAATACACCTCGAACATTGATCAATTTTAATAATTTTGTCATAACTTGCAAATTATCAATTTTCTTGGTGTATTATAGCTGATAATTTTGTTAGTTCCTATTAACTTAATTGATAAGTGATAATTTTTCTGTTAAAAATAAAATTCATTTTGGCCGTTAGTTGATCTCACTTGTTATTTTCAGGAACATTAAAATCAAAAAATTTGACATCTTCGCAGAATAGGTCGTAGGGTTCATCTTCTTATCATAACAAAAAAAAACTTATTTATTAAACTCTCTTATCGAATCTCCCACGCAGCAGAATTAATTCCCGATAAGGTAAGGTGGGGTAAGTGTGACCACAAATTTCAGTAGTTGAAATTGAAATGTGTATATCAGCTAAACCTGAAAGGATTAGTTTGTAGTATTTTTTCATGTGCGTTCTTTAAAGGTTTATGTATAGTTTATTAGATAAAAGTAATCGAAAATAAATCACAATAGAATTATATTTCAATAAATGTAATTCTGGTCTCAAATCACACTTTCCCACCAGTTTGGGATGTGATGGGTGTGATTTGCCGCTAATATGATTGTATAATAACTTCTAGAAAACTATTTTGGGAAAGTAGAAACAAGTAAAAAAGTATGTCTCTACACATATATAAAATGTTTAAGAAAAGTTATGAAATTTTTGACGTGGTAAAGTGTAGGTTATTGGGAAAAGTAGAATTCGATAGATGGCGCTCTGAAATGTCAATGTCATCCTGGCAACGAGTAAAACAAATCAGCTGCCGTATAAGCCCTTTGATATTTAAGTGGTTTTATTTTGCTGTTTTAGCTATTTTCAGTGTGTGTTTTGTAAAACTTTTGCTTTTTATTTGATTGTGCTTTAGTATTTTGTGTTGTTAAAATAAATTTTGACTCCTAATATTTTTATTTTTGGAGTAATAGGTATGGTTAATTTTTGTGAAAAGTACAACAAGCTTTCAATTAACTGTTTAGTTTTAGGTCTGATTTCTTGTTTTTATTTTATTTTTGATATAATTATATCAACAAAAGTTTCAGGGAAGGTAGGTTTGTATTGAGTGAAAAGTACAACAAGCGTTCAATTAACTGTTTAGTTTTAGGTCTGATTTCGTGTTTTTATTTTATTTTTGATAACATTATATCTACAAAAGTTGCAGGAAAGGTAGGTTTGTAATGAGTAATATTTTTAATCTTTAATACCGACTTATTTTCTCTTTGATCTGTAATGAAAACAAAAAATAGAATAACATAACCTCTTCTATAATATCTCTGATTATATAAGAATATTACCTCAGAAATGATGAGAGTTGAGTTAAATAGAAAAACACAGTTTTAAACTTGTCACTGACACAAAATTAAACAAATAAAGTACGAATTCACGGTAATTACGTTGACATGAATATAATACAAAAACAATGCAAAACGAATTATTTTACTCGTTGCCGTTAGTTACAATTTTCTCCGCCAGAGGTCTCATCGAATTCTACTCCGCCCAATGAGCAACACTGCCAGGCTGCACCGTCAAAAAATTTCTATCAAATCGTTTGTACGGTTACATCATGAGTATTTGAGTATATTCCTCTCTAAGCGCGATGGCGCCACGTTTTGAATGGTATGTTCAGACTTGTCCCAAATTCACACCTACCTCACTCTGCTATAACTTTTTTCTCGGATTCACTCATGTTTTTGTCGAAGACAATAATTTTCATCAAAAACATTCGTGACCTTGAAAAAAATTATCGGTAATAATTAAGCTGCTTTAAGTGAAAGTCGCCCTGAGGATAAATAAAACGTTCTTTGTCAATAACACAGTGGCGAAGCTACAATGCTGCAGACCCCGCATTTCGGTGGCCCAACAAATTAAGGGGTTCCCCTTTTCTTAAATGTTTTCCATAAAATGCTTCGACTGGTCTGGTCATGTCTAAAATAATAATTTTCATAAGTTTCAAGCAGAAAATTTAATAAGGTAATTAATTATCAATTTAAAGCTCCAAATATGGAAAAATACATATTTAAGCAATACCAGTGGAGCAGCAAAAAAAAAGAAAACAGGGCTTTTTGGCTGAGGTACCAAAATCAACGCATTTTCTCAAACCAATAGTAATTCGGAGTGCTTCAATCGAGAGCACGTTTGATCATTCAAATTTATTTATCAACAATGCTGTCAAAAAAAGCATTTTTTGCAATTCTAGAAAGTAGGTACTTGTCTTCTGTAAGTTCCTTGTGGTATTACTTATTCTTTTTTCTCTTATTTTTTTGGGAATCAAACCACAATAATGTTTTTTATTTTTTATTTCGAGTTTTGTGCTAATTTATTTTTCCCTTGTTTCTTCGACCAAAACATCATCCCACGTTATCAAACATCGATGAGTTTGGGAAAGATTATTTGATAAAGCACAAATCTAACCAAATAATGGCGTTTACTCAGGGCTCCTGTCATTTGTGTCATCCACAGTGTCATCTATCTCTTAGTGGACATGTCCTATTACACTGTGAATCACAGATCTAGGTAATATGTCAAACTACTTTGATCTGTGATTCACCAGAATCCATACAAAAGTAAGGTTATCAATAAACAGTACCGGTAAAGATATTATAGCATCAACACAGTATAATTTTAGCATTTAGAAAGTTCCATGATATCATTCTTGATATAAAAATTCGACTTTTTTCTTCAATCGGCATATGCTGGAAAAAGTCGGCTAGGAAGATGAGCACGTGCTTTAACTTCTGCTATGGATTTTGGAAAAACTTCACTACTTTGCATATCTAGTGATTTTAGCCAAGAATTTTGTGTTTTTCAGTAGAAATTACAATTGAATCATATATATACAGATCGCGTAATTTCTTATGGAACCTTCCTTGATTACACAAGTACGACAAGGAAAATATAAGAAAAACAGCTTGAAAGAGAGAGAAAGTATAACTGTAGGAGGCGTATACCCAGGTCTAGAGGATGGCCGAATGTTGATTGCTCTTTTCGGAGAGAAAGATAATTCACTAGTAGGTGGTATTCAGAACTTGAAAGAGAGAGAAAGTATAACTGTGCGCGCGCATCGGAGGCGTGTACCCAGGTCTAGGGGTTGGCCGAATGTTTATTGTCCGTTCTGAATAACACCTACTAGTGAATTCTCTTTCTCTCTGTAAAGAGCAATCAACATTCGGCCATCCTCTAGACCTGGGTATACGCCTCCGATGCGAGCCTACAGTTTTACTTTCTCTCTCTTTCAAGCTGTTTTTCTCATATTTTCCTTGTCGTACTTGTGTAATCCAGGAAGGATCCATAAGAAATTACGCGATCTGTATATCATTTTTATGTACAAAATACATTTTATGTATGCGGTTTAATTGTTCTACAATGTTGCAATTTTAAAATTAAATAAGCAATAACATATCTTGTGGTGATTTGTTGGACATTTTTTGAATTTGAACAATTCATATTTTTTAAAATTTTCATCCCAATTATCTAAAATTCCTGTAAATAACTCTGGAAATTTTGTTTGGAGATATTTGCAATTATTTAAAATATAAATTCTTAAATTTAATAATCTATTAGATATTTTTAAGTAAAAGAAGTTTTTGATAATCGGGATGGTAAAGAAATAGCAATATTTAGATTGTTTAGAAGGCTTTAAAGGTACAAATATACAAAATTGTAGAAATAGCAGATTGTTGATACGATTTTTAAGCATTGGAAGTATCTTCTTAGAGAAAAATAAATTAAGTATCTTTCATTCAGGACCAGAAGTAAAATGTCATATTTGGTACATCTTAATAGTTGAAGAATAGGTCATGTATACAGGTTGGTTCATTAGTAAACAGGACAAATGACATAACTTTTTTCAAATGTAACGCCATACCAAAAAGAAAATTTACATTCAAGAACGATAAGAATGACAGATACAAAACTCTAAGAAGGGTAGAAAAAAAATATAATCAAATATACATGTTTTTAGAAAAATACAATTCTCACCATTTCCAAGCAAATCAATTTCGGTGATATCCAATAAGAGACAAAGAAAAGCGATTGACATAATAGGTTTGTTTGTTCCAGCGGACACGTATGAACGATACAATAATTAGTTGGAACGCGAAAGAAATACAGCACCTAATATAAACACGGGTACCTCAACTCGTTTGCATGAATCAACCAATTTATTTCAACCCCACATACCCGTGTGAAGCTGGTAAGGTTCATATAATAACCTTTTTGGTGTAATGTACTTCTAACATATGACGTCGGAAGAAAAGGAAAAGAAAAAAAGGCTGGTCTGTGATTAATCCTAACCAAAATATCACAATAATGAACCGTTTATAGTATATTACGTAACGTGTGTGGTACGAAGCATTTTACGCACGTAATTCCGTGAGTGCGTAAAATGCTTTACAACACGAGTTACGTACTATACTTTACCTACGACCTACTTGTACTTGTATTTTTCATAAGAAGCATAAGAAATAACAGTTACATAATTAGAGGTGCTTGGTAAACTCCAATGAAAGAAGCACAGTAAAGAACTAACGTTTAATCATTATTATTATATTGTTGATAATCGAAAGTCCATTTTTCAATTATAATCAATACATATACATAGCCCTTTGTGCTTTTCACAGTTAAACGTGGCCATATCTAATGTTTTCAAATAGTAAATTTTGAATAAAATGGAGACGTCTATTGACAGTTGCTAAGATGTTGCTAGGGAAGCCGAGCGATTTACTTTACAGCTGTGCGTTTTTTTTACAGTGCGTAATAGCTGTCATTACATTGATACCGACTGTGTGTTATTGACTGATTACAGGGGGGGTCGTAGGTAAAATGTATTACAAATGTTATAGTCCAAGAGCCCCAGCCAAAAAAGTGGGTTCTGTAAAAAATGTACGGGAACAGGTATTTTTTTCTTTGAATATGCTCAGGGGTGTCCCCTGAATATGAATCCAAGTTGGCGTCATGGGGGGGGGGCTTCACTTCAGCCGCCAGCTTGAAAAACATGTTTTATTAAATACCTCGCGAACCGCACATCGTACGACAAAAATTGTTGCAATTATTATTGTAGATAATAATATTTGCCATCTTTTTTATTCGAAGCTTTTTTTTTGTATAACGCATAGGTTTTTAATTTATAGCACTCCAAACTTTTTTCAATATGGTTTTTGCTGAATATTTAGTTAATGGTCAATAATAAATTAAAAATGGTGGTAACTGAATTGTAGAACATGAAATTTTCTATGAATTTCATTGGAAACTTTTTCCGTAGCATTTATAGCTTAGGACCTACTACGCTGTAAATGAGATTATAATGCTGTATATTCATTATGCGTTAGGGTCGTTCCCTCGCCTGTTTGTGACTCCGATCACAGGGCTGCAAGCATGCGCAGTAACTACATGTGGCCAGATATGAAGGAAATTATATATATTTTTCGAATTGTGTGTTCTTTCCAATAGTTCCGATGTTGCCTCTAGTTTACTCTCGTTACTTATTTGATTTATAAGGACATGTAAATATTTTTTTGAGAAAGGGGAAAAACCCAGGTCCAAAACTGGGTTGTTAGCTCAGTATGCTACACACTTCTTTTTCTTTCAGTGATTTCGACAACAATTTTAGACAGAGAAAATAAAGTGCTGACGAATATACACAGTACCTTTTTTACAAAATTTGCAACAATTGAAACGGGCTAGGGGCCGTTCATAAAATACGTTCGCACACAAGGGGGAGGAGGGGTATTGGTAAGTGTGACAAGATGTGACAAGGGTGGACCGGGGATCGAAAGGCAAAGTTCGCGACTTCAAAAAATTTTACTGGAGTATTTCTGTCAATAATTTTTTTCAAAATTTTTGTCATGATAGAAGTCACTCATTTCGTATTAGAAAATTATACAGATTTTTTAACTTATGAATGAATGTACATTCAATCAACTTTTTTTCAGGAGGGGGGTATTTGGATTTTGTGACGCAAGGGGGACGATAGGGGGTAACAGAAAGTGTGATGCAGCGTGACAACCGGGGGGAGGGGGTCTTAAAATCCCAATTTCAGCGTGACGCGTTTTATGAACGGCCCCGAAAAACTCAGACTCACGTTAAATTAAAAAAAAATTAAAAATTCTAATTTAATACCAACCTTCATATTCTTCTATTAAAAAAGAAATTATTTTTATTATTACAATACTTATATTATAATATACAATATAAAATAATGTTGTACAATATAAAATAGCATAATACTAGCATAACGTTAATTAATAATATTAAGAATAACAATAACAATTCTTACGATGTAGCGTGATGCACTATTGTTTTTTGCTACATTGACAATCTTTTATATGATGATACCGTTTTAAGCAACAATAAAGATCAATGAATGAATTATTAGTTGTTATCCACATTATTTATAATTTTAATTGATTCGGTACACAGCTGTATTGACATTTTTTTGAATACTTCATGCCATTTTATGGTTTTCCTATACAACGAGCAATATTGCTACTGATAATGTACGATGAACAAGCTTTACCAGGCTGCAGTTTCTAAACTATAAATGTTACGGGAAAAAATTTACAGTGAAATTTATGGAAAATTTCATACTCTACAATTCAGTCACCACCATTTTCAATTTATTATTAACCATTAACTGAATATTTAGCAAAAACCATATTGAAAAAAGTTTGGAGCGCTATAATTAAAAACTTATGCGTTTTACAAAAAAAGTTTTGAATAAAGAGATGGCAAATATTATTATCTACAATAATGATTTCCACAATTTTTGTCGTACGATGAGCGGTTCGCAAGATATTTAATAAAACGTGTTTTTCAAGATGGCGGCTGAAGTGAAGCCCTCCCCCCCCATAACGCCAACTTGGATTTACATTTAGTGGACACCCTTGAACATATTCAAAGAAAAAAATACCTGTTCCCGTAAATGTTTTACAAAAAATATCCGGCTCTTGGCCTATTAACCCAAATCTTTGACTCACAAAAATTTGATTGGTTGATGTTTAGATTACGCGCAAGCGCAGCTCATCAATCAGGAGAAATTAGATCATTCGAAATAGGATGCAGACATACCTTTCATAGCGGCAATGTGTCTTACGTCTTTTTCTAATCTCACACTGACAGTTCTCGTCAGGACTGTACTTTGTTGTTTACGGTCAATTATTATTTATGAAAAGTCAATGTTAATCTTATTGTTATATTTATTCAAATAATACAAAAATATGGCAAGATACACGGAAAAACATCAACATTTTGAAAATTCCTCCAGTATTTTCAGTTAGAAAAAGAAGCTGGTAATTATTAATTACAATACAGCCTTTTCGAATTTGGTCGACTACGATCCTGATGATTCTATTTATCAAATTTAAGGTTAACTATATGTCAAAATAGCAAATAAAATAAACGACATACCGAAAACCCAGATAAACGTCACAAACGATGACGCACACCAAGAAGGCAAATTAAAATATATGGACAATCGTCATAGATGTATCAAGAATATCTTCTTCTGTCCCCCTACATACAACGTACTTTTTGGTATGCCAGCGTACGCATCTTGGGTTATATTTAGTTTGATTTATTTTTATTACCCATAAAATGTTCTATAATTCAATATAAATTTTGTTTCATCTTTTGATCACATATCTCGCGGAAAATTATAAGGTGTCATACAAAATATATTATAATACGGATAAACTGAAGCTCAAAAGCAACGTTACCTATTTAAGTAAATGGTGAGAGTATTTTTCTAAAAGCGGTGTTAAAGCAAATAAAAAACAAAAATTGTATTATAATTACCTATATTATTTTTGCAAGTTGGAATTTTACTTCTCAATAAACATAATAGTATAACAGAAACTTCATTATTTTCTTGTCCCATATTAATAAATAATTGTTCACATAAGCAAAACAAATAATCACAGGATTTAACTACACCAAAATTTTCATTCAACCGAGTAGCAGACTATACTTGCTCTATTTTCAAATGGAAATGAACAAAAGATACTTTATATTACAGAGCTCAATCACAATTATATCAGGTAAACACTCACTTATTCAAGAAACATTTCACTTTGCGTTAATTGTAATATTTGTACAGTTCTCGAAATGAAAAACTATTGCATCAGTGGAGGAATTTTTAGCCAATGCGTGGTTCGTAGATGGACAGTAACATAATTTGAAGTGCAAGGCATGATTATATGATTATAATTTTCAGTTACTTTTCTGCTTATCAGAATAAATATTAATTCACCAACCGTAAATACAATTTATCCTCAACAGCCAGGGCATTTTACAGCTAACGGGCTGGCAAAACTTCAAGACGTTGTCAGATCAACTGGTAAAATTCCCCAGTTTGTTTTGACGTTTATTGACATTCGGCCATCGTCTAATGTTCACAAGTTTTTTGGTGCTTTTAAATTCATTGTTTCTTTGAGATTGGAAAAACAGTCATTTTCATAACTAATTATTTAGGCAAATCTGCAGTAAGTAATTAATAAAATGTCGATGCAGCTGAACAGTAAATGTCAAGAGATTGTAACATCTTTGTTAGGATATATTGAACGAGATTGCCGAAATGGGGGCCCGCTTCTCCCGCTTACTGTTGTAAGAGAAGTAAGTAATAGTATTCACTATTTGTATTTATTATTATTAATATTATTGTTACATAATTATTTGAATGTACAAGTCAATCTAACATCAAATTAATTTTTCTAGTTTCCGTTGAGTTAAGAAAAAAACAACAGCTTGGCAACATCACAATATTTTGTTTTACAACGTCATCGTCTTTTTATCGTAAGCAAGATCTCTGTTTGTGAATTGTAAATACATTTAAATTGCATGGGGCAGACTTTCAAATTTACCGTGCTTCAACCAGTCTGGCTATCTCCTATGCGGTTTCAAATTACTTTGGAAAGTATAGATACCGAGCAGAAAATTCATCCTACGCGGAAAATATTTTTAGAAATTTGGCGAAAGAGACGGGATAATAACTTTTTGTGATTTTTTGCTTTATATCCCAGTCAAACAGTGTCAATCTAGTTTGACAAACCCAGACACCCTGACGATTGAAAATGAATCTTCATCACACAACATTTGTCAATTCTGGGTTAAATAGGCAAAAAGTCAGTATCCTGTCGCTTTCGCCAAATTATCAAAAAACTTCAACGCTCCCAACGCAGCGTATATTTTAAAAATTTAAAAATTTTTAATAATTTGTAGCACCAAAAATAATATCAAAAACTTTAAAATTTCTTATATCATAGGCCGGGATATTAAATTACGTATTCTCATCCTTAGGAAATCAATTGATCGATCGCGCAAAAAATTAATTATGTATGTGTGTTGTATGTATGTATGTGTGTCTTTTGGGGTGACATTCACTGAGACCTAAAAGATCTATTGTGCCCCCTTACTTCTACTCAGTTTCTGAGGAGAGTCTCCGAAACTAGTAATTCCTTTAGTCCTATTTCCCGGAGGAATTTTAGGATGTCTGCAGGTTTCAACTTAGGCAAATGTTCCTCTTCTATCCAGTAATCTCCCAGGTGCTGTGCTCTAGGATTTTGAAGTGCTGTGCAGTTGGAAAGTATGTGGATGGAGGTTTCTTCTTTCATTCAACAAAATCTGCATTCTTCTTCCTCCACTATTTTGAGCTTTTTCAGGTGCCCATTAAGGCGACAATGTCCCGTTAGGATCCCTGTTAAAACTCTTAGCGCGGTTTTACTTTGACTTATGCATTCTTTTGATCTCAACAGGTTGTAGTCACCCAGAAGAGTCTTTGATTGTATAAGCCCTACTAGATCTTTCCAATGGTCAGATCTTCTCTTTTTCTCGGCTTCACTTATTTCTTCCAATATTACATTGGGGCTGATTCCGCAAAAGGGTTCAGGCCCCCAGAAAGGTATTTCAGTCCCCCTCTTTGCTAGTTCATCTGCTATTTCATTTCCTTCTATTCCAGTGTGTCCTGGAATCCATAGTAAGGTGACTATGTTGTTCTCGCCTAGTTCTTTGAGTTTCTCTAGGCATTCTCACACCATTTTGGAACTGATTACACAAGAGCTCAGTGCCATAATGGCTGCTTGACTATCCGACATTATGATAATCCTTTGTCTTCTGTATCCTTTATCAATATTGAACAGGGCGCACTTTCTTATGGCGTGGATTTCCGCTTGAAAGATACTTGGGGTTTTCCCAAGATTTCAGAGTCTTGGTTCCTGACCCGAACACTCCTATCCCAGTTCCTTCCATTGCTTTTGAGCTGTCTCTGTACCATTGAATGGCATTCTTTCCAAGTCTGGTAATGGTATTTGGATCCCATTCCTTCTTGTTGCTTATTTCCGTAACGAATTTCTTTGAAAAGTTATACTTTTTCATCATACCGTCTTGTGGCATGTCCCAGGTTGTCTGATTTCTAAGAAGTGAGGAGGTGGTTTTTTTTAATGATTCCCTCTCTACTTAGTCTGTATCTTGTTCTCTCTGCAACACTTTCCACCACCATATGTAAAGGGGTGAGGTTGAGAATCACTTCCATGGCTGCCGTTGGGCATGTTCTCATTGCTCCTGTAATGCATATACAGGCTAGTCTTGGAATTTTGGAGAGGTTTTCTCTCGTCGTCAATAGGCTAGTTCTACTACTCCACGCAATGGCTCCATAAGTGATAATTGGTCTCACTATGGCAGTGTACATCCAGCTTAGGATTTTTGGGTTACAGCCCCAGTTTCTTCCTGCCAGATTTCTGCACACCATTATAGCCATTTTTGCCTTGTATCTAATCTCCTTTTCGTGCTTGTTCCACAGGAGTTTACTGACTAGAGTTAAACCTAGATACTTGACTTCTTGTCTCCATTCAATCTCGTTCCCATCAAGTTTTATGGTTTTGAGGTTGAGTTTTCTTTTCTCAGTGAAGACTATCAGGATGGTTTTAGTGGGGTTGATGCCAAGTCCCACTTGCCTACACCAGTTATTTGTATAGTTCAGACCCTTTTGTACAATATCGCAAAGGGTGTTTTCGAATTTCCCCCTGGCTGTTATGACAATATCGTCGGCATATCCTTGGCAGGGTATTCCGAGATCCGTCAAACCACACAGGAGTGCGTCAACCGTCAGACTCCACATTAATGGGGATGCTACTCCTCATGTGGAGTATTGTCAAAAGCTCCTTCTATGTTCAAAAATGCACATACTACAGTTTCTTGGTTGTCTAGAGCACCTCGGATATCCTCCGTCAGTTGTACCAGTGCAGTCTCCGTAGATCTGCCTGCCCGGTAAGCATGCTGACATGGATGGAGAGGTAGTCTCTCTAGTATTTCCGTTCTAATAAGGTTATCAATAGCCTTTTGAGTACAAACGATGTTAGACTAATTGGTGTAAAGGATTTGGGGTTTGTTGTGTCCCTTTTTCCAGTTTTTGGAATGAAGGTTACTATTGCCCTTCTCCATGCTTCAGGTATATAACCCAGTTCTAAGCTGCTTCGACTAATTCTAATCAGATGCGGTAGAATTTCGTCTTATCCTTTCTGGAGCAATGATGGGGAAATTCCATCTGCTCCTGGTGCTTTGAAAGGTGAAAAGGTGTTCATGGCCCATTTCAACCTATCGTTACTACAAATGGCATTTGTAATACTTTCTCTTGAAGGCCTATTGTGAACTTCGAGAGGATTATCTCCCCTATTTGAGGTACTCCCTGGAAAATGAGTTTCTAGTAAGAGTCGAACTCTTTCCTCATTTTCGGTATATTCACCATCATCTTCCTCAAAGCCATATCTGTGTTGACCCTACTTTTCGAAAAATTAATTATATGCTCGGTACTATTTTAAACGTCTTCCAATTTCAATTTGGGCATATTCACTTAATATTTGGGTCAAATTATTGGGAAATATATAAATTCGGAATAATTTTACCATCGAATTAATTTCACTTAATTTTGTAAATTGTTATTTATAAACAGCTGATTGGCAAAATTCTGAACGCGCAAGTCGGGCAACTTTCGTCCATGTCGTCGAGGTGGACGTGATGGTAAGCATAGATAACATAACACTAGGTGGCGGTACCCTCGCTCGTTCAGAGATTCCCTACCCTGATGGCAAGTAGCCCGACGTTTATCTTTGTCAAACTGAACGCTGGCTAATTTCACTCGACGTCGAAAGTGAACGATATTCGGCGCGTCCGACGTCGTTAGACGTTCATAGTGAACGCGCCCCAGTAGTAATAGGGAAAAATCACGAACCGCGAGATGGCGCTGCGAAATTCAAAATGTCGGATCGGAGGGTGAACAACAAATATTCTGTCATTTGATATTAGCTTCGTTTTCGAAATTTTTGTGTTGTATTGCTGGATTTGTGTCATAAGATATCTATTAATAATGCCTGTGAAAGTAGAGATATCAATTTCGGATATTCTGGATTGTTGGTGAACGTGTTCGGCCAATTAATGAAGGTGAGGTTCCAATGAAAAAGTTATTAAAAGCTTATGTATGAGATCTCCAACAATATTACAATCCCCCATTATAAAACTCAGTGAGTCCTGGATTTGTCAATGTTCCTGTAAAGAAGGATTAGGAGAACACTGCAAGGATATTATTGCTACATTGATTTATATTAACAGGTAAATAAGTTTTCTCAATTACCTAAGAAAGCAAGTAGGTAGATGATTTCAAAACCACACATCCCTGTTTGCCTCCTCTCTTTTTCATGTTTCAGATATGAGATGCTAAAACCAGTAAGCTGTACTGATCTCTGGCTCAAAAATAGGGAAAGGAAAAAAGACATAGAGAGAATCAGTAGGCCAGAACCATTTTAGTCATTTAGTCACCCAGGAATTAAAAAAAAGAAAATACAATACAACAGCTGAACTGAACAAAAAAAACTTTAATCTTCTTGCCTACAGTAAGTTTTAGACAATGAAAACGAACAATATTTAAGTCATTTGAATATGTTGAACATCAGCACTTTTTTAATACCTGCAGGTGTAGGGGATTCTGCTTTGGCAACATTTTTGGGAATATATCGTCAAGTAAAAGAACAAATGGGTGCACCAGTGTATGACTCAAGAAATAAGGAGAAGTTGTATAATTTAATTTTAAAATGGCATATCGGCCATTTCGATTGGAGAGAAAAAAGCTTCATCTGTTTGACTTACCTGTTCTCTTTTATGTGTTGTTTGTTTTTATTTTCAGGCATCTAGATCATATTATGCAAGATGTATTGTATCACAATAAAAAATAAATAAATAATATAAAAAAGTTATTGTTTCATTATATAAGCAAAGGTATGTATGGTTTTGCACAATAATTATAAATAGGTGGAAGACTTTATGCAATAATAAAAACAAATTTTGCTCTTCATATCATTTAATCTATTTTATGCAGAATACGAATAAAGAAACATTTATAATACTAATTGACTAAATGAAAAAATATAGAATAAAATATGGTATAGCAAAAATAATAAACCAGAAGTAAAATTGTTTTGAGTTCTCACTTACTGTCGGTCACTTCCACATATATATATTTTTTTGTATGTTGATATTTAGTCACTGGAAGGTTCTGGCTAGGAAAGGATCCATTTTTCAAATGCTTCCTCTGTGTTGTGGAGGTAACTATATATTGAATAATAAAAAATATAAATTGAAGTGAAGAGAATCTGATAGTAACATTATTGAACTTACCACAAAAAAACCTCTTTCAGAATGTGTTTGCTGCAAACAAGCATGTATTTTGAGATAGGCTTCCCTATCTTCAAGATTTTTTGCCATTTCTTTACTGCCTTGGGATTCAAAGGGAATTTATGTAGAGAAATATCCGAAGTACTGTATGATGCACATTGAGGAACTGAGCATATTTTGCGTGATCTTACCTCATTATCTCTTCCAATCCGCTGCATTTTAAGATTTGATGTTTATTTGAAACAACTATTGTTCATAAAATAACGTAAAAATATATCACTTTCGACCTAAATCACTTAAAATTGTATAAAAATCTCACACTTCACCCATATAAACACATTTGGGTTAGTTTGTTGTTCACTCTCCGAGTATTTCGAACGATTAATTGTAGATGTCGCCCACTCCGAGATTCTTCCCTTTACTATAAGCACAGATTATAAAGAGATCAGCAGTGGGATTACGAATGATCAACTCGAATCGAGTACGCCATTTTAAAACGATAATTGCATTTACGATACCATTACACGTATCGAGTGGACTGTTCGCATCGAGTTTTCGTGATCGCACTGCAGATACGAAAGCTTGACAGAGAACAGTAAAAAGAGAGAGAGATGGGTGGACATACCCATTTAAATGCCCATCGTCTTATGTCGACTCCGTTCGGGCTGCTTCGCGAAATTTATCAACAGGGTTGTCAATTTGCATAATATTTCCTTCAATTTACGATCATAGGTCAAATATTTTATAAGCATTTTTTTAAGTGTGATAGTTATACAGATACAAATATTCGATAATTACTTGTTTTAAATCAATTTCATTAACATCAAAAGAATTATACAATTAAAAAAATTATAATGTATAAAAATCATACCATAAAGATATACTTTTTTCACAAACCACATCCTTGGCAACTATGCACAATAACAGTGACGGCTAACCTAACCTAACATAATCAAAACGTCAAAGCATGCTCAAAATTACTTGTAATCTGTGCTTAAAATTCATAACGCAATTTTTGTTTGCTTCATTGTTTGAAGGTGTTCAATCGGCGATATTAATTGTGTTATTTGACTAATCGATTATGCGTTTGGTAATACATATTAACCATAAAAATATAGTGGTATAAATTATTATTCTTATAAAATGGATAAACATCACGGCGGAGTGTATTGTTCATACAGAGACTGTCCAAATAAATTTTATTCGGAAAGAAAAATGAAGTTCTTTCGATTTCCAAGGGATGAGAGTATATAATTTAATATCCCGGCCCATGATTAAAGAAATTTCAAAGTTTTTGATATTAACTTTGGTGCTACAAATTATTATCAAAATTCTCCCTTGCATAGGTGTATATTGTATTCCCTTTGATAATAAATAAATTAAGAATTATTTGTACTTTAAAATTTGGTTGATTTTGGTAATTATTTGTGTTATCTAAAAATGTACTTAATAAATAATCTCCCAAGAGTAATGACTATTTATAACAAATCATAGTAATGTACATATAGGTATTTAATAAATACATAAACATATATTCGATTATGATTGTTATTTTAATTCATGGCGCAGATTTAAGTATTTAGTGGAAACTTCCAAAAAAAACTAGATCCGGCACTAGAAATTGTTATTGTCCCCGAGTCAACACTGCAATTTGGTAAGAAATTCAGAAAATAATTCAAACTGGCAACATAGCGGTCATACCGAGTTAAAGAACCAAGGTCATTGACGACGGAGCTGAAAATCGTTTGATATTTCACCGGGATTCGTATCTGTTCTCTTTATAATCTGTGCTATAAGTACTTCAAAATAATCAGGTTATACATCGATAACTTGTTGCATAATTATAAAGAGAGTCAGTTTGACAGTTTAAATAATCTGACAGCGAAGCGGAAGGATTATTCTGTCAAACTGACACGATTTGTAATTATTGTTGCTTTCGTTTATTTGGGCTTCAAGCACTTGTGCGTGACGTCTCAGTCGTCAAGACTTTTGAGCAAATCGAACACGATTTTTTAGGATCCTCAAATCCACCTGACATGTGCCAATGCCAATGAATTTCCTGTGTTGTTAGAAGAACAGTTTTCACTTATAATGTTTTTGATAATAAAATTTTGCATATTTAGATATTTTTAGTAAGGTTTAAATCGTATTAAATCGTAATCGGCACAATCTTAACCTTTAAATAAACGTCAAACCGGACAAACGTCAATATTTAATGTCCGTGAATGTGCTTGAGGGGCAAGGGGAAGGTGAGACTAGGCGTCACGCCCGGTAATAAACGAACGGAATTCAGTCACTACGAGCTGCTACTAGCAGCCAAAAGTAAATAATCGAAAACGCTTTATGTAGGAAGTTTGAGGTGTATAACCGTATTTATTTTGAAGTACGTATTGCATTTGATACGATTATTTGTTGAGTAAATATAAACAATTTATTAATTTAGATACAAAACTGGTGCAATGGAATTCACAATCCAAATCGACTCATTTTTGATAAACGTCAGAATATTGATGTCGATGTGGTTACTATGGAAATTAAAGTATTATAAAATTTTCGATTGGTAGAGCTACTCTATGTATAATCACTTGTGAAATTTTTGATCGGTAGAGCTACCCTATGTATAATCAGGTATTATCGAAATTATACCAGGTAACTTAACTAAATTGATCGTTCTGATTGGTTGGAAATGATAGGAAAAAAATAATCGCTGTAATCCCGAGCTGATTGGATAAAATTTGACACATGACTTAAATTTAAGTAATTTGATTGGTTACTATATTCAGTAAAAAATAATCATTGGAATTTATTCCATCTAAATCTTCAGCATCGGAGTAGCTAGATGAGCTGCTGTCATGTAAGCTAATGTCCTCATTTGAATTGACATTACTGCCACTGCTATTATGTGAAACTAGTGAAAGTCTTGATTCCTCAAAGAAAACTTTTCTTTCAATAACTTGTTTCACTTTTTTTTGCTACTTCAGTTCTAGTTCTTCACATAAAGCGTCTTTGATTGGGGTTTTCGTTAAAATTCCACTTTTCCTTTTGCGCCTCTTGCGGTTTAACCACTTTATTGACGAGAGGTTTCTGCTTGGTTTCTTCTGTAGGCTTTGCCTACCAAAGAAGTAGAAGGCAAAGTATCAGATTTAAATGAAATTTCCGAAACAATTTTGGTATTTGGACTGCTGGCACCTGGCTTATTTTCTTATTTTTAGAGGTGATTGATAATATGCCTTTCCACATAAGCCAGCAAAATACTGATCATTTTCCCAGGATTTGTTAGCATCCAGTTGGCATTAGCAGCATTAAATGCAGTTTTAAATAGCTCAAACACTGAACGATCTAAAGGTTGGAGCTTGTTGGAAGTGTGTGGCAGTAAAGACACCAATATAGCTTAATTTTCTTTGCAAAAATTCAGGCTGCCAATTATTGTGATATCCGATTCGTGATTGTCCTTGCTCAATAATGTAGCCCTTGTATTTTTTTGAAAATGTTTCAGGACTTCTACGAATCTATTCCCGTTCATCCACCCGGTCTTTGAAGCAAATCCTGCCGATCCTACAGGGGCTCTTTTAATTAAATGATCTTTATAGTGGAACCTTCGGAAAACTAAGCATGGAGGGATTGAACTCCCATTTGCTGATATTATACAACACGCGGTCACAAAAACTCCTCCTTCTCCAGACGTCACCTGACCAACCTGTTTTTGACCTAAATTATCAAAAGAACTTTAGTTCCTTTTTGAATTTTGAATTTTTTGAATCAATAAATAAATAAGTACACATATGATTATAAGAATTTATTTTACTCTGGATGAAACTTCATTTAACAAAAATATACAGTAGTAATAATAGGCATGACGACAGCATAAAAAAATCGTCAATATAATGGTGTTAGGGGAAAGTTTATATTAAGAAAATTCGAAGCATTGCTTTAGTTTTATTTAAAAAATTCAGATCATTAAGATTTTCAACAAAATAAAACATTAAAATGCTGCAATCGGCCATTTTGACTGAAAAACCAATCACAGCGCATGACGTCACGCTTAGGTAAACTCCGCTGTCAGTGAATACTCAATACACTCATTCTCTGTGTTTTGTTGTTGTGAATACTACTGATTACGCATTTGGATTGATCTTTTATTATTTCACGTGTCGTCTCCACTCTACTATAACAATGAACAATGAAACCAAGCTTTGTTAAGGCAAATAGCTCAAATATGCCCAGGATTGATGTAATGATGTTGGGCGATTTCCTCGCAACAAATCAAGAATTTTGCTTGTCTGAGTTTAGATACGTGAGAACTTCCTTGTAAGTAAATTTTGTATTTATCTTCACCCTAGATACAACCATTTTAGATATAATCAAACTAGTTCTAAGCTCATGCGAGTATATTTAACTTTCATAGGTTGGCATATAAATTTATGGGGCATACATCCTGGTTTCATACGTACTTGTGATACTGACCCCATCACAAGATACTGCATATAATTTTCCATATCATTTGGCAACTGCAAAAAGAAAAGTAAACGATTAAAATTGATAATAAGAATTATAGACAAGGCCAAAACATACATAACCTCAATAAATTAGTTATTCCATAGCCTCAGTATTTCAACTATTTCACGTCAAACAAACGTTTTAAGTTTGAGAAATATAAATATATTGAGACACTTTTAGCTGGTCATAAGTTTTTACACGTATCCGTATCCGTATTGGAGTTACGTTGACGTAAAGAAATTGCCAAAAAAACCTTTTTAGCAGGAAACGTATCCCTTCGTTCCGTTTTTAATTGTATAACCTCAAAGTTTTTTTATTTTACTTTTTTATATTTTTGTAAAACGTAAAATGGGGGCGATATCAAATAATCCATTGCTGCTAGACGAGGAAGATGATGTAATATAGCACTAATAGCACGGAATACTGACTTTGGTCGGGATACGGATACGTATAAGTATACGGAGTAGGGTACGTAACAATACGTTCAACGCATCGTATCGACTGAGACGTAACGGATCTACACATGCGTAGTTCGTTACGGATACGGATACGTGAGAAATTTAAGACAAGCTAAAAGTCTCTATTACGTTCAACGCATCGTATCGGCTGACACGTAACGGGTCTACATACGTGAGAAATTTAAGACAAGCTAAAAGTCTCTAATAGCTCATTATTTTTTATAATGGATGGTACCTACTCCAAAAACAGAAGCTAAAACTTATATTTAGGTATTTTTCACAATATTTTTTGAGCTGTTAAATTAACTTTAAAAATTCATAAATTGAGTGTAACAATCAAAACTTTGTCGAAATAAGTCATAAAAATAAACAATTATTATTTGAGATTCTTTGGTTTTACTTTTTTGCGTGTAGTTAGCATTCAATTTACATTTTTTGAACAATTTTCTCTGTGTAACTTGATCCGTTATCTGTCAACGTCAGTTTGAAGGTCACGAAATTTTGCCCCCAAAACATCAAAGGATTTACATGGGATTTACGCCGACTTTCGTTTCTTGTTAAGCTGGTGTATTCTGTGATATTACCGCTACGTAAGATAGGTCTGCGTTCTATTTTAAACGAGTAATTTCTTCCAGATTGATAGGTCGCGCTTGCTCTTATTCTAAACATCAACTAATCAAATTTTGTTCGTCAAAGATTAGGGTTAATGTTTGTAATAAATTTAAACGTTTCATTCATGGGGTTCATTATTGTGATATTTTGACTATGATTAATCACAGACCTGCCTTTTTTCCATTTCTTCCTACGTAATGAGTTAGAAGGACGTTAACAATCGATGAAGCTCACACTATAATCGGATTCATAATTCGATTACGATGTTAATGTGTTAGTCCAACTGTGTTGTAGTAGGTTATTCTGTGGTTTGGGTAAATTATCCCATTGATATAGCATAGCCCAAAAAAGAAGAAGTAGTAATAAAAATTTCAGTAAATTCATTTCAAACTTCATAAGTACAACATTTCTTATAAAAATGTTCCTGAGAAACATATCTACTTGTATTCATCGTTCAATAAAATCAACCTATCGTATAAAATATAACTTCAAACAATTACAAGGAATAAATTTCGTTAGGCAATGTTGCAGTTCAACTGCAAGTTCTGGACCTATACAAACCAAACCCATTGGACAAGTAGAAGCAAAATTATTTTTAAAATACAAATGTAAAGTTTGTAAAACTACTAATAATCACTTTATTTCTAAAGTAGCCTATAACAAAGGAGTAGTTATAGTAACTTGTGAAGGTTGTAGTAATAACCATTTGATAGCAGATAATTTAAATTGGTTCACAGACATGGATGGTAAAAAGAACATTGAAGATATTTTAGCAGAAAAAGGAGAACATGTACAAAAAATTGATATTGATAGATGTCTTGAAATACTAAATAAAGAAGTTAAGTGAAAACTGTTCTGTTTGAAATAATATATTATGTAGGTAACTCAAGAAAAATCTGTGATACAAATTTCATATAAGTAGAATTAAAACAACTGTATTAGAAATATATTTTATTGTATTTAAATACAGATTAAGTAACATGGCAAATTTTATTGTAACTAGTACTTTTTGTTGGCACAAATAAGATTTTAAAAATTAAAATCCTAAAAAAGTTATATTTATCTAATGAGTAACAATAGGGAACTATCCAAGTTTGGATCAAAAACTAAACATCAGACCTTTGGCACATAATAGATCCAATTTTAGGTCGAATCTTTCCATTGCAATGTACTTTAATTTATCATAATGTTGATATCACAAAACAGGACATAAATTTTGCCATTAACAAGTTTTAGAAAATTTTACAGATTATTTTATTTTCAATACTGTTAACTTAATATATATATTATTCAATTCTTAAAGTGTACAGGAGTAATAGAGTGAATATTCTAAATTAATTTTCCAAAAATATTGGTTGGAATAAAGAAATGCACAAGTTTTTATAAAAATACAAAAATTAGGCACCTTGTATAAAAATGACACTTGATAATTTTTATATACATAAAATTGTGATGGAATATATATCACAGAGTTTGGTAAGTATTTACTTCTCAATATGAAATTACATAAATCTTTCATCAAAAAATAAAGTAGTATATTTCTATACAGAAAATGCAAGCTCAACTAGAATAGATTGTAGAACACCTTTTATAGCCTGACTTAATTTGAAAGTATATAACATGTGTTTCTTTACTGTTATAATTAATATTACTATAACCATTTTCAATGATATTGGTGCAGCAGATTGTTGTGTTTTGATCCTGATCTCTGCATATCATTTTGTAAATTGGCATTATCAAATTTCCCATAAAATATTAAAATGTTAACAATCCTTCATTTTGTCAATGTTTTTCCTAACAAGTTTTGATATAAATTGTTTGAAAGTGAATGAAACAAGTTACCATGAAAAAAACTTTGTATTGATATACAGCGTGTCCACGGATGGAGTATCCTATGGGTGAAAAATTTTTAAATATGAATTTAGTGAGAAATGTCATTCTTGATAAAAAGTTTTGCTTGTTCTGAAACCCCATGATATGAAATGAAATTCAAGTTTTTCAAAACCTGTCTCATTTTATGGCCAGTTTTATGAAAAGTTTGACTTTTTGACATTTCTTCACATATTGGCTAATATCTC
>CAJUYG010001462.1:28224-52999 GCA_910591675.1 Galerucella calmariensis
ATTGAATTTTCTATAAAAACAGGAATTTTCCACCTCGAAAAATCTCAGATATGAGAATTATGAGTCTTCGCGAATTAGTGTAATTATTTTCGGTGTGGACTTGGAAAAATTTTCAAAAAAAAAAAATTCTAAATTTTCGATGTGGAAAATTCCTCTTTTTATAGAAAATTCAATTCTGAATCGAATGGCGTAGACTAGAACCTTGCAAAACATGAGGTTCCCGAGATATTAGCCAATATGTGAAAAAATGCCAAAAAGTCAGACTCCAGGTTTTCATAAAACTGGCCATAAAATGAGACGGGTTTTGAAAAACTTGAATTTCATTTCATTTCATGGGGTTTCAGAACAAGCAAAACTTTTTATCATGAATAACTTTTTCACTCCATCCGTGGACACGCTGTACAACCTGAAAGGAAGAACTGAATCGCAGGAATCCCAGATCACTTAGAGGAATGTTTCAAAAGAAAGATACTTTCCTTAAACTTAAAATTAAGCTATCTAAATGCAAACTAACATAGAAAGATCTATTAAAATAAAAATACTAAGGACATTTGGAAAGAATGTATCTCCAATGCAAATAGTCCATCAAATATCAGCTGGAGTCCAAAAGAGAGATCAAAAGTCAAGTTCAAAAATTATATAAGTTGAGGTACATACATTGATAAAGGAAAAAAACGATTTTTGAATGGGCAAAGACTAGGGCTGGGCGATTATCAAAAAGTATAATCGATTATTTATCAAAATATATATCGATTAATCGATTATTTTGCCCACCTCTAGCAAAGACCTAAGCAGGTAATTTGGGAAGCGTAACTGAATGTTTCCAAACATCATATAAAAGATATACATAGGAAAAACTGACTGCTCAGTACAAATGGAGATTCTAGAATAAGGAGTTTCAGTTGAGAATGTCAATTTTCTAAGTAAAAGTGTTATTGAGAGCAATCGGCCTAATTTGAAACCATTATTTTAAAAACAAATAACTGACTAGACTCGTTTTGGTTTACTAATAACAGCATATGCTTCTTCGTTGTGGAATTGATGATTAACCTTCTCGTCTATATTCTTTTTTGTCTCCGGTATATTTTTTTCTGCAAAACATTCCACTTCGTCGTAATCGTTGAAAGAAATCGGTTGCGGTGTGGAAGTAATTGGAATTGGATAAACTTGTCTGTATGGTGATTTTGTGTTAAGCTTACTGGTAGAACCGAAATAATTCAACTTATCATAGTTGGTATCTCCTGTACACACAGAGGTATTTTGTGTAATGATCGCAGGCGCTAGAGGTTTTTTAAAAGAATCTCTTTCTTTTTTTGCCTCGCCCCATGACATGTAGTACTCCTCTTCTTCGATGGGTTGTTCTGTGTGATCGGGAGAATCTACACCTAAAGTTTGCCAAGCATTGTTCCTTTGTTGAACCTCCGAATATTTTTGGTCAGATTCATAATCTAGTTCCGTTTCTACGACGGGTTTGCTTGGTGGTACGAACTTTCTTGGTGGTTTAAATGGTATGAACTTGTGAACAGGTTTTGAGTCAGGGTTTTTCAGTGATGATGGCACATACTTGGAATCCATATCAGAACTAGCAATACTAAGCTGTGACGATTTAAGTGATACTGTTGAATCTGTGAGAGACTGTAAAGACTGCATTGTGGATGAAGGAATAAGAGGAGTTCTTGATCGTGGTTCCATAAAGAGAGCAGCTTTGAATTGAGGATCACCGCAGTCGATAGGCGAACTTTCATTTGATAAAAGTTTTTTCATACATTTCATTTTGCCAGCTAAACATCTAAAACATTTAAAAAAATCACAATAAAAATAATAATTCCTATTTTGTTACTCACCTAAAAATCTCTTGCTGATTAGGATGTTCCAGATAAAATATACCCTCTCCAGATTCACATTTTCTCCCAGCTTCAAAGGTAAACCTTCCATTATTATAACCATATCGTCTTATAAAACAGTAAGGCCAAGTAAACAATAATTTATTATCACAAATATTTTTAAGTTGCAATGCAGTGGATGTAAGAACTAATGTATAATTTTTATTTTCCAAGCCGCAACTATTAGAAACAGGTGAAGGATGCAGTTTAACATTAAAAACTCCTTCACCTGAAGAGCAATACAAGTCATTGTCTTCTTCTACCGTTGTAAGTCTTGATACATCCTCTGGAAAGGCAACTGATTGAATTGAACTCACCCATTCATTATTTGAATATTCACTTTGTGTACCAAATTCATATGAATTTGTTTTGTTTGTAACTACAAAAGCAGTGGGTGTCTTTGGATGTACTTTTATGCAGTTTTGTAGTGATATTATTTTAGTATACTCTTTGGAAGTTGGTGCATCATAAACCTCTAGCCTCTCTACACCAAATTTGCTTGCTTTGAAAAGTATGCAGAATTTTTGTTGCCAGGATTTCTAAAATAATTAAAAGTTATTTCCAATTAATAATGGTTTAGCATGTACAAAATACCTAAATAAAACTAGATAAGTAACATATCAAATTCACATATTTTTAAATGTATTACATAATTAGATTTACAGTAGATTTATTCATATTGCCCAGCCCTTAACGAACGTCACTATTTCTAACCAAAACAAAGGTATGGAAAGTAATAATTTTTTCAGTTTGTTTCAAAATAAATACTTTCTTAGTATATATAAACTTGAAAACACCAACTTCGACAGTCTGTCTTTAATAATACTTATTAATAATAATTCAACAATCAATATTTCTGCTTAGTTAAAAACAAAGCATTGAATAGCAAAATACGAAAATGATCTACTTGTTAACAGGTAGTTCGAGAGGTACCTTAAGCAGCTTTCCAACAGGTGGTAATAATAAAGTTCCTTTATAAATTGGCTCCTCCTGTTCCATGTTGGTGGTGTTATTCACTGTTTTAAACAACATAAAAAACTATCATTTATCTATAAATACCACATCCACAAGATTTATCAGTAAAAATTATTTATCGGTTTACATTTTCGTTGTAGTTTGTACATGGTTGTCACGTTGTCAGATTATATACAATTGTTGATTTGTATCTGTCGTCGAATATGTCAAAAATTTAGAAGTAGCTAACCATCACAGTTGTCTGTAAAACTCTATCACTAAGTTGAAAATAGTATGGTAATAGATCGAATATAACGCAAATACGATTAAGATTGAGTAATCGTTAATATTATGCCTATTATTTGAGATGCCAATTTCTCGAATCCAGAGACAATAAATAATCTCTAAAACAAAAACTTAGTCTGTACTTATAGTCACTTCCGTGATATGTGAAGTATGAACTTGAATTTTCTTAAAAATAATTCAAACAGCCGTAGGTTGTATAATACATAATACCTAATTCTCAATTCATCATAAACAATTTATTTTCTTTTTAGTTGAAAAATATTAAAATCTTAATATTAGATATAAAAGTGACAACGTTCATATTTTTATTTGTATATTTTACTGGGTAGTGGTGGTAGTGGTTGAGCGATTGACGACTAACCGTTTCTCGTGGTATGTGTGTTGTCATGTTAGGAAATCGGAAATACCGATGTGTTACTTGTTACTTTACTGACAAAGATCTCAGGAGCGGATAAAATATCATACCAAATACCGACGTTGCCAAATTTCAAGAAAGTGACATTTAACCAATGTGGAAAATAAAATGAGGTTAAGGGATTGTAGGCAACCAAGCTTACACAATGTGGAAGGAAACAGACCAGATATGAAGGAAATTGTTTATATTTTTCGAATTGTGTGTTAATTCTGTTCTTTTCAATATATTATGCTCTGCGTCTAGTTTTCTCTCGTTACTTATTTGATTTATAACCACATGTAAATATTTTTTTGAGAAAGGGGAAGGGAAAATTATTGAGATTTATCGCTTCCCGGCCAACTGACACAGATCAAAGTGTAACTATGTATAAAAATAGCAGAAAATAAGAAATAGAAAACTAAAAAAACAAGAAAATCCAGGCCCAAACCCGTTTGATCGAAGTGTAAAGGTGGATTCATGCAATAAAAAATTAAAACTAAGATTAATTTAAAACTAAAACTAAAACCATGTTATTTTTTAATTTAAATCCTCATTCCTTAGTTCCTTGCATTAACATCTACATTACAGGTGCATGCTCATGCAAGAAACTAAGAAAATGAGATTTAAATTTAAAAATAACATGATTTTATCTTCTTAGTTTTAGTTTTAAATAAATCTTAGTTTTAATTTCTTCTTGCATGAATCCACCTTAACTATGTATAAAATATCAGAAAATAAGAAATAGAAAACTAAAAAAAAACAAGAAAACCCAAACCCGGTTGATCAAAGATTCAAAGTGTAACCATGTATAAAAATATCAGAAAATAAGAAATAAAAAACTAAAAAAACCCCAGGTCTAAAACCGGGTTTTGAACCTACGACCTTTCAGTTGTAAGCCTAATATCCTATTAACTGTGCTAATCAGCTCACATTCAGTCCCATCGAATAGAAGGTTAAGGGCTGCATGAACGCATGCGCACCTCAACATGCGAGGGAAAAACAACAGGGGTATCTGTATCTGTAGAGTAGGGAGGGTGAGTGTGTAGGCTCACAGCACTTAGGCCACATGTGACCCATTGTACATCCTCCCGAGGAGTTGTCCTCCTAGGTCATTGTCCATCCTGTCCTTCTCAGGAGGGTGGACAGGTCACTAGGAGACATCTCCTTTATATCGGCAGGTGTAGGCCAAGACTCACCGAACACACACTCTCTTATTGACGATAACTCCGGACACTCGCATAAGACATGCCTGACAGTTTCATCTTTCTGTTCACACATCCTGCATAGAGGTGTGTCCACTAGCCCCATAGTATGGAGGTGTTTCCTTAGTTGACAGTGACCAGTCAGAAATCCTACTGTTAAACGTAGGTTTTTCCTGGTCATCGCCAAATATTTCTTCGGCGTCAGCTTCCCAGGGTCGCCCAGGGTGATCCTGGCAAGACTGCATCCTTTGATTCCATCCCATCTCTTAAGGGATTGAGCATGGGTGTCACGTTTGGCTGGTTCCGCTGTTCCGCAATTGTCGAAGTCGTTAGGCCGTAGATGTCACTGGGTCCTAGAATTTTTAAGTCAAGAAAACATATTTGTATTCTGTGTAAATATTAATTTATTAAATCGCAAATATTTACACAGAATACAAATATGTTTTCTTGACTTTCTAGTCATGTGTACTCAGCTATAAAATATTCACCCTAGAATTTTTAGTCCAGCGGCTTCCCTGGCTAAAGAATCAGCAATGCGATTTCCTTTACTCCTGTCGTGCCCTTTAACCCACCTCAGGATAATATTGTTATCTGCCGAGGCGTCAGCTAAATCTTGGTGGCACTCTAGTACTAGCCTCGATATAACACGTTGTCTGTTCAAGGCTAATAGGGCTTGTCTACTATCAGTGCAGATTATTATGTTTTTGCCAGAAATTCCTCTTCTGGTTAGTTCTTTTGTGGCAATTGAGATACCAGCCAGTTCTGTTAGAACCACGCTGGTATTGTTTCCCATTCCCCACTTAAATCTTTGGGCTTAGTGCTCTCGAGTAAACTCCACATTCTGAGCCTTCTTTCATTTTTGAACAACAGGGGTGGCAACATCGGTATTTGATATGATATGTAGGTATCCGTTCTTTGCTTTTAAATATGGGCATTAGCCTCTATTGTCTTCTCTGAGAAGCCGCCACTGAAGTTAACTTGTTATAAAAAAATGAAAAATGAATCTAAGAAAAGTAGTTCTCCACCATCTAACATCCTTGTTCTCTACCTATATATGTCTTTTTATGTGATAACATGGAGTTCTATAGGTACAAGGGAATTGCTGCTAACATAACGAACAAAAAAATACTGAAAAATGTTAGTCGCATTAGGAAGGGGTTTTTCCGATCAATTTTTGGTTTTTCTTATATGTTTTGAGTCTCCCATGCTGTACCCGAAAAGTTTGGAGGTCTTTTTGGTTTGGGGTATTTTGCATCTTTGACGAAAAACTAATGTCAGCTGCCAACACATTTGTTTGGCTTTTTGGTGTTTCTGGTATATTGGATACTATTTTTTATTCTACATTTGATTGCAAATGTCATCGAGAAGTGTTAGTCTACCTGAGTCTACCCTCATTTGTATCTTCGTTGTGATTGCGATGAAGCGTTGCGAATATCAAAGTCTGAGCACGGTCTTGAGCATCAGTTTTTGAAACATTTTACATGTAAGAAGTGTCAAAAACGAATACCTACTTCTCGCTTAGCCTCAAGTTTGCTTTTAAATATGGGCATTAGCCTCTATTGTCTCCTCTGAGAAGCCGCCACTGAAGTTAACTTGTTATAATGTTATATTAAGCTTTCACAAAAAATGAAAAATGAATCTAAGAAAAGTAGTTATTTTATAATGACAGGAAACTACACTTTAGAATTCTGCGATTTTATAAAACCTTCACCAGCATGATTCCAAAACAAGTACTCTTCGAGCATTGAGCTGTCTTCGAGCCACGATTTGTTTCACCATGTTTCACGTTCAGTATATACATTCAGTATATGTATTTTTTGTTGCATACCTTACACCTATTATCTCAATAGACAAATGACAAAACCAGTCTACATGGGATAAACTTTCAACTGCTAAATAAATAGTCAACAATGACCAACAATACCATAATATATAAACATACTATGGCAATACCAACATATATAATTTAATCAGTAGCGATTACCGATTGGCCTGTAAACTTCGACTAACCCATTACGTGGCAGTTATAACCCTCATTTGATTAACACCCCAAACAATTTACCCGTCAAAACTGTGAACTTCTGATGGTGTTACTTTTCTGGTCATCGTCTTTCAACTAAATGAAAATAAATCAATTAAATGAAGAGCGCAAGTCGAGAACCAATCAGGGACGTATGTGAGAACGGGGAAAATTTGAAATAATCACAAAATACCTACTCAGCTTTTTATAAATTTCCTATTACGTGAAATTATTTGATTTGTAATGACGTTTTTACAGGATAGTTAAATTTATTTTCTTCAGTGTATTTATTTTAGTGTAGTATATTTTATCAACTGATGCTAATTCGTTTTTTTGTTAAAATGAACTTATATTTTATTCGTAAATATATCTTCGCGTGCTTTCTTTCATCTTTTTATTTTTATCTTGAATTGTCTGATTATGTATATTTCTTAACAAATTCGAAAAATAATAATTAGGTACGCAAAGTTAACAATTCCTTCAAATATCCCTTAGGTATATATACGTCTTAGTAACTACCAATGAAAATACCATGGAGCTACTATTAAGAGGAGATGACACAGTCGACTATCTTATAATAGGAAAGTGGTAGGTATCACATGAGTGACATTGTGATGTTAGCAATATGGCGTCGACGGCAAAGCCGGACTATTTAAATTTTCAATCAATAAAAATATATTCACTAGTGAAATTCTTTTTCACCTAGGTATAGCGTAGCGGCTTTTTGAATTTTTGATTAGAGGTGGTTTTCTTCGTTAAAGTGTACATTACCGTCCTTTTGACAAGATGAAATTGATAATATAGAAACACTGTATTTTGTTGGCTGCCAAGAACCTCTTTTCACAAATTTCAACCACATATCTCTTATTGATTAAGAAATCTACAAACATTAAATATAATATTAAGTTTAATAAAACTTATCGAAGCACAAAGAAATATATTCCAGTTCAGTCCTGTTTCGATTGTTTACTAACCTATGATATGTTGTTCCTGATGATTTTTTCGTATTTACACTGTCTCTACTTGTACAACTTCGTGAAGCACAAGAAACCATTATTGTTCAATTATTAAAATAGAAAAAAAACGACACCAACAAAAAGAAAATCCAAAAATACCCTATTCATATCCACAAAACAATACTAATGTCAAGTTGACAGAGTAGTGGTAGTAAAATGGCGAAACCGATACCACTTTTATGACAGGCGTAGCGACTCCTCTTAATACTAGCTCCATGGAAAATACAAACCCTTTCCAAGGCAATCAATTTATATTAAAACATTTTACCCCGTTGTTTGCCTCAGTTTAGCGGTCGAAGTTACGGTGGTTGGAATTTGTTTGAAACACGCGAATGTTATGTTCGATCCAGGTTGAAAAATTACATTAAACAGGTAAACGTATTTTTAGAAATTTTTCTTTTTCACTAAAAAGTTCGCTTTTTGACGGTTATATTGTGTAAATGCTGGTATGCAGACTAGGTATCAAGTAGAAAATTTGCATCATAGGAGGTACTTTCAACACGGTAGAATAGGAATGTGTACGAAATTTATTGAAACGGAATTATCCATTCAAATAAGAGAGCCTAAAAAATAGTCTTTCATAAAACCATAGATTCTGGTTAACTAACTAACATCTATAAATCCGCAATTTATATGTTGGAAGTTAAAGCGTAGTTTCTACTAAGAGAAAAAAAATTTAAACTGTCAAAAACACACACATTATACACATAGGTACAAACCATACCTATTCCATAAGACCCGTTTCAATTTAATTGTTATAAGCGATCAAAAATAAAAAAGTAACCTTCTTGATAGTGAACGCAAATATTTTTGATAGAACCCGTTTTCAATGATTATTTATAGCCAAATTGTATTGTTTATTTATTGAATTGCAAAATCTTTTTTTAATTTCTATTTAAAGGTTTCGGTAGCGTCTAGTTGTGAAGTTGACAATAATTATTGCTTCTTCTAGCCAACTGAGAAGTTTAATTTCTCTATTAGTGATTAATAATTTTCTATTATTAACCCAGGTCAATAATGGACAAATTCAAATATTTTGAGAATTCAGGTATAGTAGTTCAACAAAAACTTGTGCAACATAATTTTGTATACCCAGGAGATTGTCTTTAACATATTTGCTGCTTGAAATTACCTATCAAGATAAAATTATTTGAATAAAAATGCCAATAGTTTAAAATTCGCGCTCAACCAAAAATTACTGTACGTTCATAATATATCGAAAACTGACAGTGTACTTGTCAGTCAGACGACGGAGTAAACGCTTCTCGTGGTGCGTTTGGGAATTATTTTTAATTTGTGTCTTTAATTTGGCTGGTAGTGGAAAAATTTGTATATACAACATGGTGTTGAAGACATTTATAAACCTCGCACCTTATTCCACTCGGAGCCAAGCCACTCGCGAAATAATCTTGATGCACGGTTAATAATAATAGTCTCCACCACCTTGGTGTATAATATACTATTTTATTTATTTATCACCATCTGACACTTACTTTCTAGTGGGGTTGACAGACAAAGCCATATATGTAGATTCTGTCACCTACACAATATGGGACGAAATAAAGGAGTACATTTTTTATTTGAAGATATTTTTTTTGTGTTTTGGGCGATTTATTTAACATGTCATTAACATGACTGTAAATTTAGAAAGCAAAAATAATGTACAGGATCGGACTGAAAAAAATTATATAACAGAGCATTTGAGCTCGTTGCAAATGAAAACTGTCTAGCTTCTAGCATATGTCTTCAAGGTATTTCATAACTCTTTTTGATTCAATGCGAACTTCTCCCATCTTGAAACTTACCAGGTTTTCGTCCTTTCTCCTGTACTTTGGGAGTACTGCATCCGTTTTTCCAGTGCATTTTTTTATGATTTCTAGTGCCTGGTTGGCATCTTCCACTAGGTCTTGTAGACTATTTGCGCACACTATGATCGCCAAGTTATCTGCATATGCAACAGCCTGGACTCCCTCCGGCCAAGCTAGCCTTAGAATTTCATCGTACAGTACGTTGCACAGAGTAGGCACAAGGACTGAGCCCTGTGGGCCCCGGCCGTTACCTGCATCTCCTGTCCCTCTTCGATTTTTATCTTCCGATCCGTCAGATAGTCTTTGATGGTAGTTCTTAAATATTATGATATCTTTATTCTTTTAAGATTTTCCAAAATGTTTGGCCACGATGCGGTGTTAAATGCGTTCTTCACGTCAATCGTTATTAGGGTAGCCCATTTCATCCTCTGTGCTCTTTCACAGTATTAAGGACTTCTTCGATCGCTGTTATTGTGGATCTTCTTTTCCTAAAACCAAATTGGAGGTATGAAATACCTCCTTCCTCATCTAGTTCTTTTTCTAAACATCTTTTGATTAGTGACTGGCCGATATTTTCTAGTGTTTCCTCCTCCTTTCGGTATTAGCAGCACTAGCTTCGCGATCTTCCAATTTCCTGGGAAACTCTGCTATATTAGTAATTTATTCATTATATCCAGCAGCCATTTGCTTGCAATACTTCCTACCGCCTTGATTATTTCCGGGGGTACACCGTCCTGGGGCGCGACCATTTTTCAAACCATGCAGGGCTATCTTGAGTTCTTCTGCGGTGAAAGCGGGTGTATTGCTGTCTCTTCTTCCTGTCTTCCAATAGTCGTCTTTTCTTGGGAATAATTCGTTAGTGATTTTTTCCTTTTGTTCTAGGATATGATATCATATGGAGTACCTATACCTTTGTCCGAATTTTCGGGTCACGATCCTGTATGCGACTCCCCATACATCTTCCTCTACTTCATTCCTCAGTTTTTTCCACTGTTTACGTTTAGAGTCCTTCATTAGCTTGGCGAGTTCTTTCCTTTTGATTTTTACATCGGCTATTATTTGCGTCTGCTCCCTTGTACCTGTTAGTTGTTCGCCTTTTCCTTGTCAGTGCTCTCCTGACTTTGTTGCATTCACCTCTTTTGTTCTCGATGTTCTTGTTCCACTAGCACGGATTTGATCTCTTTTGATTTCCTCTTATTTTTGACCCTCTGAATTGTGCATGAATTTTAGACACAGTACTTTGTGAAATATTAGGCAAATGGGGATACCTGTGATTAAATAAGTTTTCCACTTCACCCGATCATCATTAAAATCTCAATTCGGTGAGTTTAAGTTAAATATTTCATTGTTATGTCGACAAGGGAGGTGGCTATAGAGGCGAAGAAGGGGGTTGAGGTGAGGGGAATTCTGAAGGAGGTGGAAAAGGTGACAGGAGCTAGGGCAGTGGGGGCGGGGAGGGAAACAAAAACCATTAAGATGGTAGGGATAGACCCATGGATGGAAGATGGAGTGGTGAGTGAGAAAATAGAGGAATTGATTGGGGAAGGGACAAGGGTGTTGAAAGTGGTGAGGGAGAGAAACGGCATGAAAATGGCGGTGGTGAGGGTGGAATGTGAGAAGGCAGTAGCCTTACTAGGAAAACGGGAAATTAAACTGGACTTGAATAGGGTGAATATAATAGAGGGGAGAGAGGAGGGCAGATGTTTTTGGTTGTGGAATGAAGGGCCATCAGGTAGCGGGATGTAAGGCAAGAAGAGTAGAGAAAATAAGGGAATGCTGGCTATGTAAGAGCGTGGGGCACATGGCCAGAGACTGTCGGCAAGCCTTCCTTTGTAGGGTATGTGGGGAAATGGGACACAGGCCAGGGGAGACAGAGTGTAGTAGGGGGAGGAAGGTAGTTGATATAGTTAATGGAGAGGAAGATGGAAAAAATGGGAGGGACCCTCTGGACCCCTTAGAGGGGATAAGTCCGGTCAAATAGGAGAAAGGGGAGAGCAGACCTCGGGAAGAAAAAATGTGGAGGAGGGATGGAGGGTGTTACAAATAAATTTAGGGAAATGCAGAGTAGCACATGATGTTCTAGATGAGGTAATTGGTAGGAGGGAAGTGGATGTGGTGTGTGGATCTGAGGTGAATGCTAGATATGTGGTAAAAGCAAGGTTGAATAATGGATGATACAGGAGAGGCAGGAATAAGAGTGGTGGGAGATGGAATGAGGGCGGATGAAGTGAGGAAGGGTAACGGATGAGTGGTAGTGCGAATTGGAGACATGGTGGTGTACAGTGTGTATATAAGTCCAAATGTCAGCCTAGAAGAATATGAGTGGAGTATGACAGGACTGGAGGAAGATCTTAGGGTGTCTAAAGGGAAAAGGAGAGTTATAAGAAGAATGGTGACAGGCTATTTCAATGCCAAGAATACTGCCTGGGGAGGGAGAAAAACGGACAGGAGAGGAGATATTCTGGAGGAAGTGTTGACATCCAACGGATTGGTGGTGCTGAATGATGGACTGTTGCCCACCTTCCAGATTGGAGTGCCCCGGGGCTCGGTTCTGGGACCGACGCTTTGGAAGTATGTGTTTGATGAAGTTTGTGGGATAGCATGTGAAGAGGGATGTGAGATTACGGTGTATGCGGACGATGTATGTCTGGTATATACTGCAAAGGGAGAGGTGGAGATAGAAAGAAAGGCGGAGAGTATGTGTAGGAAGATTGTGGAGAAAATAGAGCGGTGTGGACTGGAAGTGGCTGAGGATAAGACGGTGGGGCTACTGGTGAAGGTGCGGAGCAAGGCAAGGGAGGTGGGGGTGATGGTGAAGGGAAAGAAAATTCGGATGGAGGAAGCGGTGAAGTATCTTAGGGTGTGGTTGGATAGCCAATTATCCTTCAAGACCCATATGTTGAAGGCTGCACAGAAGGCAAAAGTAAGGGCAGCGTGGCTGGGAAAATTGATGGGTAATGTGAAGGAACCGGGAGAATGGAAGAGGAGGATTAGGATAATTGGTAGGATGGTAGAGCAGAGTATGCTGTATGGCGCGGAAGTGTGGGCACGGTAATATCCATTGGACTTGATGGCTAGAGCCAGACAGAAACGCTGGAGGGGTGCGAGCAGAGAGGTAGTACAGAAATGGATGGATGAGGAATTGGAGAGAAGGTGGGATGAGTATGAGGACGCGCTAAAAGGAGCGATTGGGAGCAGGAGAAATTGGGTGGACCGGAAATTTGGAGAGGTGAACTTCTTGACGCAGGTGTTCACAGGGCATGGGTCGTGAGTAGGTTACCTCCACAAAATGGGGAAAAGAGAAACTGGAGTGTGCGAGAGATGTGAAGTGGAGGATGGTGTGGGACATGTGTTTAGATGTTGGAAGAATGAGGAAGTTTTGAAGAAGCTAGAAAATAAACTGGGAGAGGCGGTGTATTGAGAAAATATGGTGGAGATTATGTTTTGAGGGCGAGGAGGAATGGATGGAGATAAGTGGCGTAGTAGAGAGCATGATTAGGGGAAGAGAAGGACTCGCTATGGCATGAGAGAGGTAGGAGTGATAGAAGGAAGAAGATGATGGAGAGTGTGTGAGGGACCGCCGCCCGTCTTGACGTATGCTAGGGTAGTGATACCAAGGCGGGAGTAACGGCGAGTTTGAGGTGGGTTTGGTTGGTAGGCATCTCAGTCATGTCGACAAGGAAAGAGTGTTTGACAAAGATTTTAGTTTTTCAGTATGAACTGTCAACACATCAACCACTGACAGAATAGAAAACAATCCACATTATTTACTGATTTAAAACAATCCACATTATATTTACCAATTTTGTCTAATTATTGGCGTTTTTAGGCAATTTTTAGGTATTTATGATAAAATTCATGGGCGTAGCAGGTTTTGTTTAATATACAAATACGTCTAATAATTAGTTAGTTTAGATTTTTGATAAATCCATATTTAGCTAATTTAAAAAAGTACCAATATTTCAAATGTAATAAATTATTAATTTTAAAATTTCACCTTGCATAATTCATATATAGTTGACCATACATTATTTAGTTTATTGGAATCGGTTCATTGAGAGGATTTCAAAAATAACCAAATATACAGGGTGTTTCGTTAAAAAAAACCGACTATGGCATACTTGCGTGAATCACCCTGTACATTTAAATTTATGTTTACATAACGCACAACTCAATTCAAAAGTTGATGTGTCTCGGCATTTTTTATAATCTTCTAAAATAATGACAAAGAATTTTATTCCATAAGTGGTTTCCACACTGTATGTGACTGTTCATAATAAAAAGGATCATTAAATGAATACAAAACAACCAATTTACAAATCGAAAATGATTGTTTTTCCCCAGGACTACTATTAGTGTCAACTTGTGACGTCACGTCACGCCCTGATGAATCTTATGATAAACAAGCATTACTTATTTGCACAACACGTGTGGTTCTTAATAGTTAGTTGATTTTGCTTCAGTGCTTTTTTCGAAGTTGTTCTAATTGCTTATGTATTTTAAATAGTATATTAAAATATAAGTGGATATTAAGGCCTTTAAAACACGCGCGATTTTTCGAGCACGACGGCGAAGCCGGAGTGCTCGAAATCGAACAAGTGTTTTAAAGACCAGTTATTCACGAATACTTTACGCTATTTTTTTTATTGGGCACTTTGAAATTATAAATACTGGTCTATAACTACTACAACAACAAGAAATTTAAATCATAGATGGAAATAAGACTAAATGTCAAATGGTTGAAATCGTGATGTATATGATGTATACCTTGCGTTGTCATGGAAATGAGAAAAACATAAACTAATTTGTATTTTGATGGAAGTTCAACTTTATTGAGTGAATTTGAATGTCAATAGTATTAATTTAAATACCATTTCCTAAGATTTGAAAAATCGAAACATTAATATTTCAAACAATACCAACGGCACTTTCCATTTTAATTTATATATTTGACTCATGAACTTCCATGAAGATTTTTGTTTTGCTTGTAATAAAAATGTGTATGATTACTGTTAATAATTTGCGCGACTCAAAACCTAAGACATGTGATTGTTAGTTAGAAATATTTCATATATCTTTGGTCGAATTTAAATAGTTCTTCCAAAATAAATTACTTTACACTTTACACTATGAGTTGTGGATAAAGTCACAATTTCAATAGGTACTTAAAACTAAAAGTTATAGCTTGCTCAACGTTAGTCAACGTTGAATTTGGTCGGGTACCTATATACACGTTAGACATACAAAGCCAGTGTCGACGTCGTAAAGACTTGAATAATACCTACTTATTGCCCATTTAGGTGCAAATTTGGTCACTATACAACATTGGGTTTTCTAGCTCAACGTCCAAATGCTGTTAATTTTAAGACAGTAGAGATAAACAGAAATCAGATAAAGCATAACATTCCTCCTTCTAGGACTTCCTAGAATGCCACACTTCTGGGACTTCGGAAAAAGTCCGCCAAAACAAAGGAACCTTCAAGACGGTTTGTTCCAAATCGCTTCGCAGACTTGTAGTCTTTTGGTACAAGTAAACAATACAAATAATATTAGTTATGGAAATAATAGCTCCAATATACACCTCAACAATATATCTACCGGGGCAAGAAGTAGGACGCCCAGTGCAACTCCAGGACGAAGTGGGGATAGGGAGCAGTTGCTGGTGCTCATTCCACCAGCTTCGGAAAGGGTTCATAATCATAGATATAAACCTTCAGGTTTACTTGGAAAGCCTAGACTATCGGTGAGTAGTTTTTTTTAATCTGAAGCATTTTGGCAGATAAGGTTAGGTACCTACATATATAGGTAGATTTTTTACTTTGAATATTGGTTAAATTAGAATGCAACTAAATAAATACTAAAACAAATAAATAAACCAATGGTAATTGGAAGTTACAATAACAGTTATCATTTGGTTAATTTCTTCATTCCAAAATAGGTAAAAAGTAAAACGGTTTATTTTGGAAAATAGCATACTTTGTCTAAATTATCACACGTGATTGGATTTGTATATAGTGTTGCATAGACAAAAGGTAATTTTTTGCTAGTTATTAATTTTTCCTAGACCCAATTAGGTAGGTATTTAAAATATAAACTATGAACACTATATTTACATTATTTAAAATAAATAAATTTTTGTTTGAAAAAACATTGTAGAAGTAGTGTACATAAGGAAATTTATTTTGTCTATGGTAGTATTATGTGTATAGGTACGAGGTACGCAACTTATTTTACATATTACCCTCATCTCATGTTTATTGTTTATTGTGCAACACTTGGCTTGGCAGATAAGGATTTCAAACAGAAAACCTACGATTCGTTTAATTATAATATAATTATTTATTTAACAGCAAAGGATTATTTATTAATATTTAAATGTTATTTTCAAATAATGCTAAAGTTTTTTCTACGGAAAAAGTAAGTGCTCACAATGTTTTTCCTGAAATTTTATATTACTACTTATTCATTACAAATTCAATATGTAACAATATTTTTATCACTATCTTAGGTATATTGTTTGAAGAACAAAGACTTCATCCAAGAAATCAATAATAATATCAATTCATAAATATAAATATGTTACAATTATAGGGTAAAAATTATATAGGATTACATTTTATTTATAATGACCTAAATAGTATATTAACTTGTATTCTTAAATTTATTAAATATTATTGTTATCCTTTCTTTGAAGTATGTTTATTTTAAAAACAATACTTTGTAAATGCTTATATCTATTGTTTAAAAAACAAATTTAGGCTGCAATATTTCTTTTCCCTTTAATATTAATACAGGTTATATTAAATTATGAATTTAAGAAGTATACCTACCTACATATTATCCTGGTATTTTATTTTTAGACTGTACTTGAAACACCCCCTGTTCAAAATGAAGAAGATACAGATATTTGGAGTCATGGTTTCATGATTCCCTCAAATGGAGATGATAGTCCTGAAAGGTAAACACAATACAAAAAAGTAACAGCATGGTACAAGTTGGGATAAATAAATCTAAAAATAATTTTTATAGATAAAATGTGCAAATAATTTTTATTTCTAGATGGTCCAACAGGAATAAATGGTGTAGACCATCTTGTATCCCGATATCCATAATTTGTATCCTGATCTTCCTTGTAGTATTGTTACCCTTATTAGATCATGCTGCAGATAAAAATCTGGAAGATTTAAACAGTTATCATACAGATAACTGTAATAATACCTGCAGGTGAGTTTCAACATATTTTAATACTTATAAACATTCACCAGGTTTTTTAACTATTGCAATATTTTAAAAATATATTTTCAATTTAAAATTTAATTTGATACTGTAATATGCTCTAAGCAATTTTGTTTTAATGAATATTATTAATAAACAATTCTAAGTTAGGTTTTTAAAGTTCCTAAGTTTGTGAATTGAAAGGAACATTTGAATACCCAGCAGTTTAACAGAATTAGTGTTCAAATGAATTGTTTCAACCCTTACTATTTGGAAATTCACATAGTTGTTGAAATCATTTGATATTAAAAAATAAAAAAAGTTCAATATACTCTTATAAATAAACAGATATACACTACATTTTTCTTTGTTAGATTGCCTTTTAGAATTGAGTCATAAATCACTTAACGCTTTTAGATAGGTATATATATATCTATATCGAGATCTATACCTAATAAGTGTCTGATGATACCTATCTTAGATCATGAAATATCTTAATATGACATATCTTAGGCTACATATCAAAATAAGGTATCTTAGTCACTTGTTTATTTATATCTATTTCTATATTTACATCTGAGGATGCAAATGTTATTTGTGAAAACAGTCAATTAATATATGATATATTTATTTAGTGAAATTTGTCATGTATTGGTTTTATTTAATTAGAAAATATAATCATTGTAATCAATATTTTGATTGGTTCCGAATTTCCATTGTACCGGGTGTCCCAATATGAATAGCTCTCGGCCATATATCAGAAACCATTTATAATATAGCAGTGAGAAAACAAATTTTATAACAGAAGTTGCGTCGGAAAAAACCTAGAAAAAGTTTGTATATTCACCACTAGATTGCGTAAATGAATAAAAAATTTAAAAAGCCAGATTTTACAAAATTATCCTAATTGAGGGGAATAACAAAAACAATCATTGTAATTGAGTTTTTTAAATTCAAATACACTCTCTTGTGTTGGACATACAAACTTAAAAATAATTTCCAGATTTCTGATATATGGCCGGAACATTAACGATAGTTTTTCATAATCTAAAATAGTTTTGATTGTATCTTAGTCTATTTGAAATCGAATTAGGAAATTATTTCATGAAATGGGTAACACAAATAAAATTTTCTGTGTTGTCTGGATGTATTATTAATAATTCAAATATTTGTATTGAAATTTATTGATTTTCAGTTTGTCGTTAACTGAAAGTATACCAGAAGGCTTAGTATATTCAAATGATTCAATCATATATCCTTCCACATTTGATAATTGGTTAGATTTGATAAACTCGGCTAATGAATCTATAGATATAGCATCGCTTTATTGGACTTTGAGACAGTCTGAAGTATATCCAGATCCCTCTTCTATGCAGGTAATACATTTATGTTAATAGAAAAATGTAGGCTTTTATGATCGGAATTATGAATCTTATTATTTCTTGTACTTAAAGACTAGGGTCTAATAGGGTTGGTTCCAGATGTTTCAGCCACAACTATGACAGCCATTGTCAATGGAAGAAGGTGAAAGACCTTTGAATCAAAATGAATAAAAATTTAATTAAAGTTGGAAGAGTACTCAGGACTTCTTCCTGCTTACATTGACAATAGCTACCATAGTGAAACATTCGGTTCCTACCTTCTTAGACCATGGTATACAATATGTCCTCCTACCCCTAAGTAATATGTAAAACTTTTTTATTAATTTTAGGAAAAAAAGTTATTCTTCATACAAAGTTCTGTATTATCTAAAACCGAGAATACAGACATCAAATATCAAAGTACCTTTAAATTTGACAATATCGAAAAATGTTTTAATTCTGATCAATTTTTATCAGCAACATTTTTCGATATTGTAATATTTAAAGGTTCTTTACTCTTGAGTGAAACTATTATTTTTTGACACTCCTCGTACACGACTAAAAAATTTGATATTTGATGACTGTATTATAGGTTTTAGATGATGCAGAACTTTTTATTAAGAATAACTTTTTTTCCTAAAATTAATAATAAAAAAGTTTTCCATATGATTCCAACTTAGGGGGACATATTGTATAAACCCAATAAATATATTTTATTTTAATGAAAATATTCCGCAAAATAAAAATGGTTTTTAACATTTTTGCTGCTAATTCGAAAACTAAATAAATGATTTTTTTTTATTGTCGCGTAGGGAGAAAAAATATTCCAATCACTATTAAAAGCTGGCGTGGAAAGAGGAATTAAAATTAGAATAGCGCAAAATGCTCCGACTCAAAATTTTCCCAATATCGACACGGAGCTGTTGGTAAAAAGAAAAGCAGCAGACGTCAGGAGTGTTAATTTTGCCAAATTATTAGGTTCTGGAGTACTACATACTAAATTATGGGTCGTAGATAAAAAACACGTATATGTTGGTAGCGCTAATATGGATTGGAGGTCTCTAACACAGGTAACCACGTTTTATTGCTTTATTTATACAGGGTTATCCGTAAGTAATTGTACATAGAAGTACAGTACAATCTTCACTTTGAAATATTGTGATTTAAATCAACTAGCTTCAATAAAATGTTGATATTAAAAGAGAATGGAATTTTAATTTTCGTTTTTTACAATAGCTTTAACGCTTTTTGACGTATATGCACAAAAATTTTGATTTCGGGGGTTTTTGGATATGAGAAGTCAAACCAAATAGGCCACGTATGCGGCATAAATGTACGCAAAACTCTTCTGCCTTTCATATTAGCGCTACTTTTGTAAAAAATAATTAAAGCCACATAATTACAACAAAAAGGGTATATTTGTTATTATTCCCAAATCTTAACGGTTTTACAGATAATCACATGTTAGTGATTAACTACATGATTATTATTATTTAATGAAATTACGTTCGAAAAATATAGTTGTGTGTATGATAATAATTTTTTTCAGTATTAAGATGAACAGTACTTGGGTAAAGTAGCAGTTAACATGAAAAATATGTATGGTACTTTTAATACGGTTTCGAACATTTACTTTAGACAATATTGAAGTTAAAATGTTTTTTGTGTAGTCTACTAACACTAACTAACTTCTCTCCAAAGTACCATAAGTATATATTTTTGATGATAACTGCTACTATAGGTACTTTAATACTGATAAATTAACTCCAATGTTAAAATATCATATACCTGGAAATGTTATTGTCACTTTGACATCGATAAAAAAGGTGCATCCTTTTTTATCGCGATAAAAACTCCTCTTCCTCAATATCTAGTAAGCGGACGTCACTTTTACACAATGACAATGAGTCGCAAGTTTGGTTACTTATAATTTCAATATTCTGTCGTTAATTTATCTTGCCAAAAAACACTCGAGCTTTTCTTTTATCAGATAAATTTCTCTTTAACTCAAAGTTTTGCCAATCACTAAATTTGCTCGAAAAACTAACATTAGATAAAATCGCTCCACCTTCGGTGTCGCCATTTTATCATGTCAGTTTTTCCCGTAAAATTAGTGATTGGCAAAACTGTTGCGTTGTAAAGAGAAATTTATCCGATAAAAAAAAGCTCGAGTGTTTTTACTGTTGAAAAAAAATTATTATCGTGTGTATGATTTTTCGAACGTAATTTCATTAAATAATAATCACTAGGTTCTTGATAATACCGAGATAATTTTGTCATAGAGAATGCTGAAAGCGTGTTGCTTGCCTGCGGCCTTGGGCTATTATCTTTGAGCAACACGCTTGCAGCATTCTCTATGACAAAATTTCGAGTAGGTATTTATCAAGACCCGAGGAGTATTCGATAAGATAATTTTTTACTTTGTAGATATAAAAAATTGATTGTCAATCTGACGTTCAATTTTCAATACAAACTTTATTAGTTTTAATCAAATATTATTCATTTTTCTACAAACGTCAAAAAATGACAAGGTTCGTATTGACAACAATATGCGAAGTGACCCTTTTTTCATTTTCTTTCGTTACCATGACACCGTGCGCGAAGTATTGTGCGAAATACTTACTTCGCACACTGCATGTAAACTATATGGGAGTTTATTTTAACCTTTATGTTCCTCAATCAAGCAAAAATCCAAGAAATCATTTATTTATTAATGTATAACAATAATTAAGGCTTTCAAATTGTGAGAAAATTTAACACTACCTAATTTTATTTATTATTTACAATGATAACATTAATGGTGCAACCAGTGCACGAACGAATATTTATTCCTAAACCAGATAACTCATTCAGCTCGTGATATCGTTTTGGAAGACTATCCATTTTTGATTTGCAAGCCGTAGAGGTGACAGCACTTGAAATTCGGCTGCACCTCGTTAAAAAAAAATCAGTTCTCGATCGCCAAAGTAGCATTTGGCGCACTAGATACAAAAATAACTAATTTATTTAAAACTACGGTTGTGAAGAGTACAATTGGTAAATTAAATGAATCGTTAGATGCAATACCAAATCTTCGCGACATTTTAAATCCAGCTGTCAGTTTGACGTTTGATTAATTTTTAATAAAAAATCAACACCACATGTACAAGGGTTTATATTATCAGTAGTAATACCCCTAGGGTCTTGATAATACCGATATTTTGTCATAGAGAATGCTGAAAGCGTGTTGCTTGATAAAGGCCGCAGGCCGAGGGCTATTATCTTTGAGCAACACGCTTGAAGGATTCTTTACGACAAAATTTTGAGTATTTATCAAGACCCGAGGAGTATTCGATAAGATAATTTTTTCTTTGTAGATATAAAAAAATTGATTGTCAATCTGACGCTTAATACTTTTCAATACAAACTCTATTAGTTTCAATCAAATATTATTCATTTTTATTTAAAACTACAGTTGTGAAAAGTACAATTGGTAAATTAATTGAATCGTTAGATGCAATACCAAATCTTCGCGACATTTTTAATCCAGTTCTCAGTTTGACGTTTAATTAATTTTTAATACAAAATAAACACCAAACTGAAAACACCACATGTAGGGTATTATCGATGTAATACAGCGGTGATTGGATGAAATTTGACACATGACTTGAAATTAAGTAATTTGATTGGTTACTATATTATATTCAGTAAAAAATTATCGATAACAATACAACAAGCGACAACAAGTGTGTTAATGATTATCGAAATACAAATTTCTTCGATTTTGAGAAACAAATTGCTGTTTGGAAACAGCACGAGCGCGTAAACGCGAGTTTGGTTTCCTAAAACAACAAGTTGTTTTGAAAAAGAGAAGAAATTTTCGATAATCATTAATTACACGAGTTGTATATGTCAAGATTATTTCTTGATACAATGATTCTGACGTTTCTTTAATAATTTGACATTTTCTGTCAGTCACTAGATTTTAAATATCGAATAAAACAACTAATGACAACGCGAAACACACAGATAGGAAAATTGCATGTATCCAATCAGGTGCCGAAATACAAAATCAAAAACATGGTGTTTTCAGATATCAATCCTCATATTTAAACCAATCGAAGGCGCGTATTTTGTATTGAGTGAAATAATCGCTGTAATCCTGAGGTGATTGGATGAAATTTGACACATGACTTAAAATTAAGTGATTTGATTGGTTACTATATTCAGTAAAAAATTATCTCTAAAACAGTTAATATTTGGGGATATTAACAGATATACCTTTTTTTTGTTGTATTGATGTGGATTTAATTATTTCTTACAAAAGTAGCGCTAATGTGGAAGGCAAAAAATTTTGAGTACATTTATACCGCATACGTGGCCTATGTAGCGCCCTCTACAAAATACATCGAAAAAGGTAAAAAGGTACAAACTTATGATTTCTCATATCAAAAACCCCCAACCTCAATTTTTTGTGAATATACGTCAAAAAGCGTTAAGTTATTGTAAAAAATGAGAATTAAAATTCCATGTTCAACACCCTGTATCTCTCTTAATATCAACATTTTATTGAGGAAGTGAAGATTGTACTATACCTCTATGTACAATTACTTACGGACCACCCTGTATATTTTTCCACCCCATCTGTATTGAGAAAGTTTCTTATTAGGTACACTATAATTATGAGGCTTCTTTTTCAACTTCGCCCTTGACCTGTTCTAGAAAATCGATGCGACTCCTGGGCTAATGGAAATTCGTGTCTTTATTCTGTAGTAATAAATTAAAATTTATGAAGTCTGCGAGAGGTAATAGGTGGAGAAGAATTATTAATTTACGAAATTTTATAATTTTTTTTACCTCTGTCATAATGTTTTAATAAGCCATCCAAATTTATTTTAGCCCGCATAATTACCTAATATACGGGGTTGGGAAAAAGTATGGAACCAAGTAAATATCTTTTAAACGAAAAGAACAATATTTATGAAAATATGCAGATAAGTGCAATGGAACAAAATGCATCTGATGTACATTTTTTTGTTAATAATATACTTGCCATCAACTTCTTTAATTTAAATGGGAAATATATTTTTGCAAATTTTGAAAGAGCTTGTTATTTTGAATCCATACATACCTACTGAGTTTAGTGTAAAAAATTTGTAAAAACGAGGAATACCTCACTGTTAGTAGATGTACAATAGGAGTACCTTCCATTATTTTAGAATAATGAGAAACAAAATTACTTTAAGTGTTCGCCGTTTACTTGCTGACAATATGCCATACTATTAACAAATTCTTGAGTAACTCTTTCCAAGACTTCTCCACGTATTAGTTCATATTCATCAATAATTCATTGTCTTAATTTCTGTAAGTTTGTTGGTCGCAAATTTTTTACCATCCCATCCCAGTTGTATTAAAACGTTGAAATGTTTTAGTTAGTGTTGAGCGTGATGCTCTCTGGATGCAAATTATTAAAAATATGACACACGTCTTCATGAGTTCAAACACGATCACCATAACCGATCATCATTAAAATTTCAATACGCTCTTTTTCACTTAATTGTACCATTCTAAATTGTAAAATGTATTTCTGTCAATTAGAATTTGACACTTGGAGATCAAAAGACGTACTAAACAGTACTCGTTTATTTATTACTATGCATACAAACAACATCAATTAATTTATCTAATTAGTTATTTGCTCTAATTCAAAAAAACTCAGAGGAGGTTGATTAATGCTCATATTTATAAACAAGACTCAAGGCAGAGCATGGTCTTGAGCATTCATTTATGACACATTTTCTATGTAAAATGTGTCAAAAACGAATGCTCAAGACCATACTCAGCCTTGGGTCTTGTTTATAAATATGAGCATTAAGTGCTATACTCCTCGTTTTTACAAATTTTTTTACACTAAACTTAATATGTATGAATTCAAAATAACAAGCTTTTTCAAAATCAGTAAAAACATGTCGGGTGTCCCATTTAAGTTAAAGAAGTTGATGGCATTTCCGGTTAAACCGGAAGTATATTATTAACAAAAAAATGTACATCAGATGCATTCCATTGCACTTACTTGCAAATTTTCATTTTATATCGTTCTTTTCGTTTAAAAGATATTTACTTGGTTCCATACTTTATCACCCTGTATTTGCTGTATTTATTTGAAAAACGTCAAAAGTTTTGAATTTTAGTTGCGTGCAATAATGTGGAAACTTTGTTAAAAGAACAACTCTAATTTACATGTAAAGCTAGATACCTACCTAGACTTACCTGCCTTTGTGTAATCGATAAAATATAAATGCTATAGGTATCTCAACCATTAATAAAACTCTAATATTGCATCTTTTACCGGGAAATGTATGCGGTATATTGTTAACATTTTCAATTTTTGTAGGTGAAAGAGTTGGGAATTATCATTCGAAACTGTTCCTGTCTGGCTAATGACGTTCAAAAAATTTTCGAAGTAAGTTTAATAATCAATTTTAACATTCATCAATTTTCATCGCTTTTCTTTGACATTCATCAGTGGCGTGCGCAAATATTTGTATAAAAACAAAAATTATTACCCGTCACTATTGCGAACATTTTTTCCGGTGGAAATACACTCACCGGCAAAAAAACTCGGCCACCTAAAATT